>JAPYZI010003152.1:0-20416 GCA_030523105.1 Ophioninae sp. A BG-2022a | reverse complement strand
ATACCCCTTTGCGTTTTTTTTAGCGATTTTTCAAGTGGATATTCCGGGAAAACTATTGGAGATATCGATACGAATCCAACGCCATTATTTAAGTTAGGCCAAAACCTTTTCCAGACTCACTAAATGTATCCCGATCGCCTACGAGAAACTCACTCTACGTCCTTTTGAAATGTCGTGATTTTTGAGATTTCGGCAAAATGGGCCTGGGAGGTCGAAAAAATTTTTTTTCCATTTTTTAAGTATTAAAAGGGTGTATTTGATCGGAAATTTTCCGCTGAAAACGAATATGCCCGAGTTTTTGCCGAAAGTACAAAATTGGACTGAGAAAATGGAAAAAACGTGTCTAGAATATTTTTTTGAAATTTTTTCTTAGAAATGGAGAGTTCAAGACGAATCAAATGGTGGATTTGTTGAAATATTAATAATAATTCAGGGCTTGACCCGGGAATTACAGATGCTTGTATCAAACGACTCAGAATTTCAGGCCCAACCCCCCATTTCATGGATGACATTCCATCGTGGGACACCCTGTATATTACAATACCTATAAGAGGAAGCAGGGGACGACTATGCCCTGAAACATAACATCTACAGGAGTAAGCAGGACGCCATCATTCTCCCAACGAGAGAAAGCGAGAGCGAGAATGAAAACCGCTTTCCGCGCCGCTACTCGAGAACTACCAATGGGGGCAGCCCCCAGCAGTATCGGCACATCTAATCCTTAAGAACTGTCCTTCTATGCACATCTGCGGACTTTGTTGCCCACGGATTTCTCGAAATATGTGAAGGAATTAAATTATCAAGATGTGAAAATAATTCAAACCGCGTAGCGTAATTTGAATTACGCTACGCGGTTCTTCTCCCCTTCAAGTCGTGACGTTAGCCAAACAGTTTATTTCCTATTATTTTCATCACGACTTCAGTATGGTATATCAATCTTTCTTTTCATCCGTTAAAAAAAATTATAAGAAAACGTTCGTCTATCTAGCTGGAACTGCCTAATCAAATTTCGGGAAATTCTGAAGGGACGTTGAGGAAATCCGTGGGTATATATCCAATTCTGCCTTACCGATGGAAATGGGATAACGTTTCCTTTTATGTGGATAATGCAGAACTCGCAGTTTGCACCTGCGTATGCAGTAAAAGAAAGGTGATCTCTGCTTTATCCAGCTCAACCAGCTGCGTCGATATTTGATCGACTGAAGAGAACGACATTGCGAGAAATCAATTTAATAAAAAGTAAACTAAAAAATATTCCAGTTTTCATTATATGCTTGTAAAAAGAGAACTAGAGCAAAAAAAATGCTGTTTTTACTAATCATTCGAAAACTTGATATTTATTGATAAATATTTATATCGTCCATACGTACCTTCATGATTGTGTACCCACATATATATTATCTTATCTTACGAAATCAAGTTACTATGCAAATATAAAGAAATTTGTTACTTGAAAAATTGTACGTGTAGGCAAAAGAATTCCAAGAGTTTAAACGGTTTACAATTCTGTGTACTCATTATTACGGACCGTCCAATTGCTAGTTTCGGGCCGGCGCAAAAAAATATTCTCGTAAAATAGCTAACGCCACGAGCGGGTGAGACAGAACTAAAAAATGCGAAGGAAAGGCGTTTCGGCGTATGAGCGTGATGCGACGTGTCGTCTCCGATCCAGAGACTCTCAATAGACGTATCTTTTGAATAAGATTGTAACCAGTCGATTTCTTTTCAAATAACCTCCACCAAACGATTGGAAGTGTACGTTTCTTGTTCGATTGGAAAATGATGTCACGGAAATATGCGCAACTCCTAACAAAAAAATTTGATATTGGAAATGCTAAAAAATTGCGGGTGGGGAGCACACACGAGAGTAAGACGAAAGAACGTTTGAGGTTACGTTCGATCGAACGATATCGCTCCGCGAAGTATCGAAAAGTCGCTTGAATATTATTTTCATGAATAAAGGCTGCGGAGCGTGGAAGGTGAACTGTATGACATCTAAATGCGTGGAACATGCGTATCTCCAAACATCGACGCGAGAAAGAAGCGAGACGAGAATATGTAAATTGTTACACATCGTATTTACTTTTTTTTCTTTTCTTCCCACGAACATCTCAAAGTGGCATTTGTTTTTTCCTTATTTGTTCTCGCGCGAGTCATTTATGCACCATCAATTGTTATTTTAATTAAGTACATGTGTATCCATTTCATCTTTGTGTGTGATGTTCTTTTTTTTTTGTCGTTTTTATAGATACAAAACGCATTGTGATCGTGTGTTTCATCGCGAATTTCACGCGGGAAATCCAATCATTGATCCCAATCCCCGACATCGGTTGAGCGGACCGAACGATTTTTTACGAGGCGTCGAATACCAGCTCGACTCAACGTTTAACCTTCATTCACTGGGGATCGATCCGTGGATCTCGCGAAGACTATTAAGCTTTTATACAGATGTTCTCGAACAACGCGACCACCGTTTAATTTTAATAGAAGAAACATGAAATACTAAATGTCTCCCTTTTATACAAACGTTAAACCTAAATACTCGAGTTCTTTTCGTCATCCATCTTGGACACCGAATACAGTCAGCTACATCCGAGACTTAAAACTGAACATGGCTTCGATAGTGGCGCCGCCCTACCGTAATTTTCATAACTTCATTTTCTACGCACTCGTACCTTTTTGTGCCGAGATCAGGAGTTTTCTCCTTGACAAAAAAAAAATAAAGGAATTGACGAATCGATTCTCAGCGTCTAGACAATTCAATTTTCGAACTGAAAAATCTTTTTAAAAATGTTTGGACTTAAGCCCAGGGGCTGAAGGTCAAATTCAAGTGGCCAATTGGAATTCTTTGCCTCGTACGTGTGTGTATGTTTGTGTGTGTACGTGAGTGTGCCTAGAACAATTAGGTATTGAGAACGACAAAGGTTTCGGGCGATTAAAAAATATGTCGCCGACCAGATCGGTCAATAAGCTCTCTTTCGCGCTTACGCGCTTTCCATAAACTCGGACGCGTATGGTGCGCAACAGTGATTCCTCTTTTTCATCTTCTTCTATCTCTTATATTAGTACGTACATAATATTCTTATCATTATCATTTACGTTTATGTTCTTTTCTTCAATTTTTATTATATATTAATTTACAATCAGTGTTTCTGCCGATAAACTCGCTCTCGCCGTCGATCAAAGAACGACGAGTCTCAATCAATGTTTTTTTTCGTTTTCTTGTTGTTGTTGATGTTCCTGCTTTTATCCCTTTTCTTCCTTTCTTTTTTTAAATTATTATTTCGTAGTGTCTCGTGTGTGTGTATGTGTGTGTGTGTGTGCGGATAGCAATCGATTGTAGCCGATGGAGCTGTCTCGATGAAATAAGTAACATTTACGACACTTAATATCTTTTTATCCTCTCGCTTTTCCTGTTTCTAGCGTAGTTTTGTGTGTCTCTGTGTATGTGTGTGTTTTAAGTCCTTTCATCCTTTCTTCTCTGGCCCTTCGTTCTCTCGTGAACACGCGAGAGGTTCGGAGGACAAAAAAACATCTACTAGGTACCTCGTTCGATTGATTCACATCTGTTTCCCCCCTTGAGGCCGATAGAACGAAAGAAACATCTACGAGATATTGTTTATTGTGTGCATGTGTATATATATATATACACATACATACATACATAGATACATATACATGTGCATATATATATATATGCACAGTTACTGTATTAACGACTTCATCTATACCCTGTGCATCTTCTTCAAAAACACCTCCGGCTCTCCCTATTTTCATCCGCCTCTCTTCTATTTTTTCGCCGTTTTCTGTTTTATCATTTGTTATCTTCCTTCCCCGAAACTCTCGCTCTCTTCGACACATTCTATGTGGATTAATCGATAAGTGTTAATTCACGATAATTTTTTTTTTTCTTGCTTTAAACCTAGATTCAATATAATATTTATATATATAGATTTTTTCATATATATAATATCTATATATATATTTATATTCCATATTTATGTATAATAAAACCGACGCATCAATTTTACAGCCATAATCTTAGCTTGAGAACGTTTCTTTTGTACACGTGTACGTGTGTTCGTGCGTGTATAAGTTTAGTATGAGTGTATGTGTGTATGTGTGCGCGTGTATGTGTTTGCGTGTATGTGTGCGTGTCTCGTTTTTTGTCCTCTTTCGTCATTAGTTATTTAACAATATATGTTAGTGAGCACGAGTCATCGAAAACGCATGCGCGTAAACATACAGCGATACACACGGACGCACACACACACACACACACATGGTAAATACACATTCTCGTACGTACGCACACACACACACATACACACGCATGTACTTTCACAGACGGCTCACGCACTTTCATTCTTACAAATCCCGATGACTTATTAGCGACTTTGAAAACGTAATAGAATATAATTATGGCATAACATAACGCAACGCGCTCCCCTATATACTTATGTAGTAACTTAGTTTCTTCCGTCGTTTCTTTTCTTCGTTTTTTATTCCCCTAAACGCTTAATATCAATAAAAATGGGTGTTTGGGTTTGTTTGGGTTGTGTGTGTGTTTGTGTGCGCGTGCGCGTGCGCGTGTCGGTTTGTGTCGCTTCTCGCATCGTGTGTCGAAAAATAATAATAGTGGCTACCTCAGTACCATTCGTTGACGAAAAACGTTCACGAGTGATTTCTTTCAACTGTTTGCCCACCGTCCCTCGTTCCTCTTCTCCCCGTCAACTTCGTCCGTTTCTAACCTATATCGGGCTGCGATCGAATCGCTCGGGGCACACAGAGATACTCGTTTTTCTGTTTCGCTCGTTGTCGTTTCTGTGGAACTTCGGTGTCCTCGCAGGTGTCGTGTTTGTGTAGGCGTGTGTCCGTATGTGGGGACGGGTGCGTGTGAACATCGATAATGAACTCGTAGTAAAATGACAACGATATATAACAACAGTCGACGAAGTTTGGATCGGGAGAACAATTTGTTTCTTTCCGTTTAATTTTAAAGCGAAACTCGAGATGTTATTTTCTTTGTTTTTGCTTGGGTCTTGTCTTTCATTTGTTTCGTCTTCATTCGACACTACATCGATCCAGGTACACGTAAAATTTAGTGTATCGCATGGTCGTTCACTCACACGCCTGAAGAATCCTTAAAGTCCTCACTAGCTTTCTACCGGTTTTTATATACATATATTCAGAGAAAGAAAAATTATTCATCTTTTTCTTTTTCTCTCGTTCGCGCGCGCCTTCGCGTCTTTTCTACGCCTAATTCGGTACGCCGCGCGATCGTCGCGCCACCCCAACGATTGCGTCGACTTTTTATATCACTCGTGTGAAAAATAATAACGAGAGGGGAAAACAAGACGGTCGAATGTGTCGCGAAGCAAACGAATGTACTCGTGAGAGAGGTTATGCCTTTCTTTTTATTCTCGTTTTCGGCGTGACCGGCCGAGAGAAAAGACGGAAAGAAAACTAATATATACATCCTTTTACGTTGCGTAATGCTCGTCGATTATCGCGGTGGCTCGTTACGAGATTCAACAGCGCTATTTGATTTTTCCTTCGGTCTCGAAAAGTGTCCCCAACCTCACTCCCCTTCTTCTCCTTTCTCGAACGTTCTTTTTTTTTCAATTCTCCAAGGTGACGGATATTCACGAAGAGGCGAGTAGTACTTTTTCTTTCTCGTTCCAATAGTCTCGAAAGGACAACGCAGGATTTCTCGGTTCGCACGACGATTCGTGCACAGCGATATATTTGTAGCAACGTAACGAGGCTATTATATATATGTATATATATATATATATATATATTTACGTATGACAAAATAAAAAAAGCGTACCGCGAGAGTATGCGAGAACACGCGCTTCTCTTATTGCTTCATCGCTTTTTCCCTCGCTTTCTCCCGATGTGAAAAAAAAAGAAAAAGACTCTCAAAATGGACAAGCGAAAAACTTCAACCGCCGAACACAATTTGTCTTTCGTAATTACAGTCGTGCTTGATAAATTGGCAATGGGCAACAACAATAACAACAACAACAACAACAATAATAAAAGTCTGGCAAAAAATTTACGGTATTCGAGAGGTCTCTTTCATTATTACGAAGTAAACAGTGGTCTCGAATTTCTGAACTTTTGGATCGACTTAGCACCCCTACTCGCCCCTTTTTTTTCGTTTGTTTTTTCTCTCACAGCGATCTTTTTTTCTCGTCAGCTTAAATTTTTTTGTTCGATGAAAAAACATAAAAAGCTATACATATATACACTGTACCAAATTAGGATAAACTAGTGTTTCAGTTTTCTAACCTCAAAAACGCAACGAATTTTCACCGCTGCGTTTTCGTAGCCTCGGATTTCACGTGTAAAAATATAAAGACTCGCCGAAACTCGTGTATTCTTCGTGAATCGAAGTTTCCTCGAAAGAACGTTTCCTGTGACGGCGTCCTGAATAATCAACCTTTTATTTTCGATCCGATCGATTCGACAATTCGAGAGGAATGCTTTGCAGCACTAATTCTGTACTTTAGTGGCTTTTTCGAAAAATGATCCCCGATTTTTTTTGTTCCCGTTAAGTAGCTTTGTTTTGTTACAAACTATATTATTAATGCGAAAGAAGGATCCTATTAATTTTGAATGTTTTATTCCTATGTTTTACAATTTTGTTAGTTTTCTTAATTTTCGTTTGCGTTGAAAGAGATCACTTAGTTTCGTGGCGTCGATGCATATCAAAATGTAAAAACACATTATTTCGTTTGGGTTTGTTTTGATACGATAACTGATCCAACAGACCAAATTCAAAATTGATGTGACCCTTCTACCGCATCAATAATACAATTATTTATAACAAAATTAATCTATGTATCAGAAACAAAAAAATCGGCGTACATTTTTGGAAAAAGCCGCTAAAGTACAGAATCACCGAATATTCAAAAGTTTTTTTGCCTCGTTGACGGGAGATTTTTCTTTCCGACCATTGATACACTCTCCAAAGAATAATATTCGATCACGTTCCTTGAAAGATCATCGAAACTACAAATTCAATGTTTAACGTTAAAGAATAACCTAGGAGAAAAGAAAAACAAATACAACGATAATTTTCGATTGCTAGGGAGAGCGAGGAACCGCTTCGATTCATACTCGAAAACAAGAGAACGTAGTTTCTCCGGTATCGTCCAAAGTAACGAGTAAAAAAAAGAAAAGCACCCGAATGAAGCGTTCAGTGCGGACTGATTCTCGTCTTCGCTTGGAAAGAACGCGGCCATGTTGTTTTGACTGTTCATTCACGCCCTCTATGCACAGTCGACTCGTCGCCGGCGACAGCATTTTTCCATCACGAATTCAGCCACCTATTGGACAACTTCTAACGCGAATTAAAGAAAATCAACCGTCGGGGTCTCGACCGAAGTTGTCAGCGATCAAGTCGACGATGCTTAAAAGCCCTTTAATCGTCTTCTCGTCCGTGTCCACGGACGCGTCGACAAACTGCACATTCCCCTTATGATGGCCTCACAATTGCCTCGTACAAGAGAGAAGAGGAAGGGTGGCGACGATGCATAAAAGAAATCTTCGCTGAACCACCGAGAGCCCAATTTAGTTGAGCGTAGACTAGATTTAAGCCTAACGAAGGAGTAATTCGGAGCCCGCGTATATAATTTCACACGATAAACTCTATAAACACGTTTTGCTTTTTTTTTTTTGTTGGTTTTTCTTTGTCCATAATCCTAGTATCGTTAAAAACGAGAGTTCACCACGCGTCGTTTATCCGTTGATAAACATCTCGGGTTTTGCACACTCGAGGACACACATACACGCGCGCACACAAATTTACGGGGGTTTTTCGCATCGTCTCGAGTAGCCCATGCACAGTCCGTTGCGACGATGCGAAAAAGTGTCCCGAGGTAACCAATCTCGCGATTCATAGTGTAAAAATACGTAAAAAACGTTAGTTATCCGGCGCTCCTCTTCGTTTCTCCGTAATGTCCCGGCGAAAAAGTCCATCGCGCACGATCGAGCGTCAACGAAATTCAAGATGGACGAAGTTAAGAAAGAAGAGGAAGAAGAGCGGAGGAAAAGAATAGTTTGCTGGGTAGAACGATTGGGAATTAGCGTGCGGTGTTAAAAATTGATTATCATACACCGTCGTAAGCGAGATCGACGGATGGTCTGTGATGTGATTGAAGGTAAGAGGGTGGCGTCGAGTTACCGGGTGCCCCGTGACCACCGGTGTATCCGGGATAATTGGCGCTCGGTGCGTGTATACCGGTGGGCGGTGCGGGATAAGCATCGAACGAGCTGGAGTACGCGGCGGCGTTGTAGGGATAAGGATTCGCCATGTGTCCGAGGGATGGATGCATCCCTCCCATCGGGCCAATACCGCTCATCCCGTAAGTCCGTTGCATCAGACTCGTTTCGAGGCCACTGAAGAGATATCCGTTCGTCGAGCCCATCGAGACGGGATAATGGGGTCCGGGTAGGATATTCGAGTACGCGTTACCACCCTGATTCATGCTGGGCGTGTAATTGCTCGAGGCGAGATTCTCAACGGTGTACGATTTGCTGTGTTGTTGCTGTTGTTGTTGTTGCTGCTGCTGCTGCTGTTGTTGTTGTTGTTGCTGCTGTTGATGCTCGTGTTGGCT
The DNA here is from genome assembly GCA_030523105.1 of Ophioninae sp. A BG-2022a. Taxonomy (NCBI): domain Eukaryota; kingdom Metazoa; phylum Arthropoda; class Insecta; order Hymenoptera; family Ichneumonidae; species Ophioninae sp. A BG-2022a. The sequence continues at coordinate 11,789 of JAPYZI010003152.1, read as the reverse complement.
CGTATGACGGCCGTTCATACCGTAAAGCGATCCGTAATTCTCGGTGTAATGCAGGGAACCTGGATAAAGGCCACTCCCGGGTGGCAACGGTGGACTGTAATTGGCCATACTGACGCCAAACCCGGAAAGATACGATTGATGATGAGACTCGATCTTCTCGGCCAACGATTCATCGCTGAGCGCCGTATGAGCATGCTGGAGTCTTTGATTACCCCCGTCGGCTATACTCGGTATTTGATCAACGAGAGACTCGAGATCGCTCAGACTCTTAGACGCGACGTCCTGGGACGAGTTTCTCTTCATACCGTATTGCTCGTGTGGATGATGATGTTGATGATGATGATGGTGATGATGCTGCTGCTGCTGCTGTTGTTGCTGCTGCTGCTGCTGCTGCTGCTGTTGGTGATGTTGCTGGGGCGACATCGCCGAATGTTGCGTCGTCGTGTGCCCGTGCGGTGGCGTTTGATGCGCGTGATGCTCCTGCTCGTTCGCAGATTGCAGACCCGTCGGTGTCGTTTGATGGGGATGCCGGTTGTCACCCTGCTGATCGTGAAAACCCATGTAATTCGGGTATCCCGTATGCGAAGGTGTACCAGGATTACTCTGGTGACCCGCTGATCCCTCGGGTTGACCACTCCCGTTGTTGTACTGTTGTTGCCTATGCTCGTTACTCGAGTGACTCTGCTGCTGTTGCTGCTGCTGGGAAATACTGGTCGGCGGCTCGAAATCCGGATGCTCGACGCTTGGAGAGGTTAGCGGTGACGGCTCGAGATTGTTTTCCGAAGATATCGCTGTGTTTATCTCCGAGGAGAGATCCGAGTGGGTAAACGAGAGCGACATGGATTTTGGACTTTGGCTGTAGTGCTGCATGTGGACGGGACTGTGCTTCGAGCTCATGTTGTAAGGACTGTCACTGATGCCCTGTTGTTGTTGTTGCTGTTGCTGCTGCTGCTGAGCGAAGAAATTACCATCGTTCAGCGATTGGGAGTACGGTGCCATATGGGGAAAAGGCTTGGGCGGTGACATCAGCGGTGGTGAGAAACAATGTGGTAACGTTGAATTCCCGTATGTATCCGCCATGTGATTCATTTCCGGATGTTGCTGGGGATGCTGGGGGAGATGTTGCGGATGCTGCTGTTGATGATGCTGCTGCTGCTGTTGTTGCTGCTGCTGCTGCTGTTGCTGCTGTTGATGATGCTGGTGTTCCCGCTCACGTTCCTCCCGTTCCAACAATTTCGCCTGCTGGTGGATCTTCTTCGGCCTCCCACGACGCTTCTTTATTATCTCCCCGTTCGCGTCCATCTTCTCGATGTCCTGTTGCGGTGGATCGTCCGGATTCTTTATCTTCTTCGGCCTACCCCGCTTTTTCTTACCCGGGATTAAACCGGACTCTTGCTTTATCGTTGTACTACTCAGATCGGTCATCGTACTGTCACCGTCACCGCCAATCTCGTCACCGAATATCGACGACTTTTTCTCGTCCGAAGAATCCGGTGGCTCCTTCTTCTTCAATTTCGTGTCCGCGAACACTATGTCCGACTCGTCCAGATGCGTTATCGTTCCGTTCAGATAGTCCCGAAATTTTTTCAACGCCGCGTAATACGGCACTTTGTCCGCTGCCCGCGGCAATTGGGCGCACCTCGCGCTACTGGACGGCATCACCCACATGTGCTGAAACATTTCATTCTATGTTCATTTCTGTCACAAACGCCTCATTATTTTTATTACTCTTTTGTTTTTTGTTTTTATTTCCCATCTAGCTTTTTTTTTATTTAGGGATCTTTTAAGCATGTATTAGGGACATCAAGCAAAAAGTTGTTAACGGTGCGTTTCTTCTAATCCAGATCATTATCGTTATTAGTCCTCGCTTTCGAAAATTATTATTATCTTTATGGTTATTTTCTCTGACTGTTAGTATTGTTCATGGTACTAATGCTAGGTATTTTTTAACACGAACTCTAACGTTGAATTTCAATTTTTTTACAAAATTCTTTTTGGGATCTTTTTATTCGAATAGAAAAAAATGTAAGTCGCTGCTATCATTGCCACAATTATTATTATTGTTGTTATTTATAATATTATTATTATTATTAATATGCGACTTTACTTTTAATAATTGATATTATTCTTATTATTTTTTTCCGGGTATGAAACTTACCGTTGTTCATATCGATAATGATAGTTAAGCGTTAATCTTAAAATGAATATTTGCTTCGCAGTTCTTTGTTTTAATGTGATTTTTTATTGCAATGAAACGTTCTTCATGTTTTCTTTTCCGCATTAGGAGGTTCTTATTATTGAAATTGTTAGTATAGGTTAGTTAAATTATTATTAGGCTTTGCTTTTCAAAATTATTATCGTTTTTATTGTTGTTTTCTTACTTTGATTGTCATCGTTGTTTATACAGGTAATTTTAACTATTTTTCAAACCAAAAATTACTTTTATCTTGATTTAAATGTTTTTTTATTTGGTTAAAAGTTTTTACTGTCCCTGATGTCATATTCACAATCATTATTGTTAGATTTTGTTCTTGAAAGTTATTTTGGAATGTGGAGTTTTTAATTGAAAACATTTGCTTCTAGAATTGGTTCTAGCAATCCAAAAAATGATCAAATCGGCAAAGCGATAACACTTTTTTTTCTAAATGCCCACGTATGTGTCATAACCTCAAAGTGGACGATTTTTTTTCGCCCATATGTGCGTCATTCAGTGAAGTGGTTAAACATTGCTTCTAAACTCGAGTTTACTTCTGTTTTTCACCGGTATTACGTCGTATATTTTGATTGTAATTGCGTTGAATTTTTTTTTAACTTACCGTATTGGTGCCGTCGACGAGTGCAGGTTGTCTCCCAAATCCAAATTCCTTCTTCCCGGAAAAAACTTCGTAGATGAGTTTACCGTTGAAAACTGCGATTTTAGGCTTGTATTTCCTCAATTTTTCCAACAATATGTGACTTCCTGGAGATCGATAATGACATGGATTAGAATATTTCGGTATTTGACGGTCGAAGATATGGAATTTTGCGCGGCGATATTGATTGGTTCTAATTTGGCCACCGGGAACTCGCGACTGAGCCAACCTTGTCGAAACCCGTATCACGCAAATTCTATCACAAAGTAATTCGCTGGGGGACAGCTTTAGCTAAACATTTGTTCAAAAGACAAGTAGTCAACTCCTCCCGCTCCACAAAAGCGCTGGCTACGCCAAAGGGTAAAATTCGAACACTTTGATCATGATTTGGACATTGTAATAAATAAATAAAGAAAAAACGAAACGCGGTAATTCTGTACTTTAGCGGCTTTTTCAAAAAATGGTCCCCGATGTTTTATTGCTGATTTATTTATTATATTTTGTTATTTATTTTGTTATATATAAGAATATTATTGATGCGGAAGAAGGTTCCTATGAATATTGAATTCAGTCTGTTGGGTCAGTTATGTTACGCAAACAAGCCCAAACAAATAATGCGTGTTTGCATTTTGCGATGCCTCGATGCCACGAAACTGCGTAGTCTCCTTTAACGCAAACGGTATTCGAAAATTAAGAAAATTTACAAAATTGTGAAACATGGTTATAAAAAATTCGTAATTAATAGGAACTTTATTCCGCATCAATAATATCGTTATATATAACAAAATCAAGCTATTTATCGGCAAGAAACAACATCGGGTATCATTTTTTCGAAAAAGCCGATAAAGTACAGAATTACCTGAAAAGAATATGTCCGAGATTAGCGAAGTCAAGTTTCCTCGTTTCGGTCACGAAAACGCACTCTGCCGGTAAAAAGTTAAGTGTTACTCCGTGTTTTTGTTTCCCTCCACTCCCCACCTCGTTCAACCGCGGCGCGATGTCTTCTTTTTTTGTCGCAGTCGCGTGTCGCATTCGAGAGCACCGGTCGAACGTAGTGTTCCCCCGAGAGCGACGCGAACGTTATGATTCGCGTGGGTATCTCGCTACGATAATCCAGTACGCGAGTCCCTTTCCTCGTAAAACGGTGTCGAAGCGGGTTCAGTGTGGTGTTATGTACAAACGCGGGAATACACGCGGCTTCTCCTTCGGAGCTAGCGAGGAAACTTCCCTCGCCAGTTTGTACGACTAACCAACAGTCAAACGGCGGGAGGGGGGGGGGTGTTTACCACGTGGGAGCGAGAGGGTACAAGAGAGCATTCGAGCGGGAGAGAATGGAGAAGAGGTCAACAGAGATCGCGGCCGAGTTCCGAAACTTCGCGAAAACAATAACACAGCCAAATTAATAAGGTAAGCGAAACCACAGAGCACTGAACCAAATTTTCTTTCGCGTTCGAGAGAAATTCGCCGCAGCGAATTTTACTTGCTGCGTCATCGAAAATCTTGGTGGGTTCGTCGCGTTGCGAAATAATTGGAAATCTTTGACGCCGCCATTTTCGTGAATGCTCGTGTTACGTACGAGCCGCGTTACTTGAATCAACCGTATAGTTATCTCGAGGAGACAAACCTGCAAGGATTTGGGAGGAAGTTTGTCGTTTTTGCCCTTGTTTTTCGAGATCTAGATACGAGTCTGGAATTTCGTTGGGTGGGGAGTATCACGGGTAATGAAGCGGACCGGTGGTTCTCGCTTCTGTCACGTAAAGCGCTGCTACTTTGCCATGAGCCAATCAAAAGCAAGTCGAACTTGCGATGATGCACGGTTTTTTCGGAATGAATAATATTTTTAAGAGCGATCTGAACGGAGTATTATTCACTTTTATTCGTAAATAAAAAAATAATTGTTTGTAACGTAAAAACCCGGCCATACTGATTAATTTTGACAATTTGTTAATTACAGTGATATCACTATCGTTCTTTAAACGGTTCCAACAGAACGGAATGATGCACGCTTTAGACGTTTTCTGAATTCAATAAAATGATCACTTTCTTTCGATACTAAAAAACCCGAAAATGAATATTTTATCGCTGTCATTCCGATTGCTGTATATCCGTATATTCAAGACCCTTCCATGATGGTTCCTCTAACGGCTACAAAGTGGAACTAAGTTCCTTTCCCACCAATAGTGAAACCTTCCCCACTCCTCAACAATCCGGGTTTCCATACGTAAAAACGCGTCCGCATCGAAAAAAGTCTCGATCGATCATATCGAAAGAGATGGCGTTCGTAGCGAATCGTTAAAAATCTATCTTCACGTCGCTAAACCAAATCCGTCCAGCGGATAGCCAATAAAAAACGAGAATGACCATACGAACCTTCCTTGATTTCCTTCCTCGTGAGATCGGCGCTTCCTTTCGTCGCTCGTGCGACCATATTGGTAAAGCCAATGCCGAGACGAAGAAGTTTGTAATCGTCGTCAGCGGTCAACGGTTCGGGCGTGAGTCCGCTCAGATGGAGACATTTCCCTGCAAGAAAAAAAAAGAAAAATTAAGTGAGGTACGAATTTAGCGTATGACGCGGGTTAACCGAGGAGGACGAAAAAGTTGTGAAAAAAGTGTCGTGGCAGGAAAGTGAAGAATTGGAGGGTTGGGAGGGGGGGAGAAGTGTTTGCAGTGTACGCGAAGTTTCCGATACTGGGCTAGTGGGTGAAACAGTATAAACTTTCTTTCGTTGTTTTCTCTCACTTTTCCCGCTCCTCATTCTCCGCCATAAATACGTTCTTACATAGACATACGGACGTACACGCGGCGGACCCACCGAGAGGCGCACACGTAAACGATTCCTTTTTTATTCGCCGATTAAGCGAAAGTAGTACGGCGGAGAGGATCGGGGAGAAGGGTGAAGGTTGGCACGCTTGTAACCAACTTGAAACCGTAAAATTGTTAGGAGGGTCGCGAACGAGGCTGCGAGTGGAATCAGAAAGGGAGCGAGAGAGGGGGTGGGAGACATTCCAACAAACTTTCCGAGAGGAAACGCATATATGAAGACTCGTCGTGTATACACGAGAGCCTTTACGTGTGTATACGTGTGTGTGTGTGAATATACACTTCAGGAAAATTTATCACTTTACGGCAAGTCGCGGAGTGTCGGCCGGGAAGAAATGCGAGCACGGGGCGAAGCGCGGCGCTTCGGTAGTAACGGTTAGGTTACGAAGCTCCCTCTCATTTTTACTCTCTCCAACGTGTGCCACCGCCATTTTCAGTGTCCCGCACACAATTCACCGCATCGTCGTCCCGGGGGCCACGCGGAAACGAGATATCGGCGGTGGTTGGTGTGTTCTCGATGTCGGTGACCTTGGCGGAACGTACTGAACCAACGGGAGAGCAAAACACGCACACAGCGAACGTTCGCCCGGAACTTTCCCGAACAAAGTTGTGAGAGCTCGAGGAAAGAGCTGCGCGGAAGGGTACAACCGCCGTTTTCACTAGTTTACCCCCCACCACCACCACCCTTGGCCTACCATTTCGCCAGCCCCCGCTCACTCACGTGCTTGCGACTTGTTTTATCTTCGGCTGCGGGTAGAAATTGAAAGGGCGAAAGTGGACGGGTTTTCATTCTTTTTCATCGCTATAGATACATTACATGGGAAAATAACGTCGAGCATAAAAGTTTACCCGCGTCGAGAATATCTTCGACTAGTCGTGGGTGACTGAACCGGTAAGCAGCCAACTACTGATTTATCGGTAGAGAAAAATAAGTGACAATCTTTTATCAACGTTTAAGAGGTTATACACTGGCTAACGGACGATTCGACGTATCCTTTGAAACGGATCATTCTAAAGCTCATTTTAATCAAATTAATCTTCGTCAAATAGTCGTCAACGATGAGTACCAAGTTATAACGGTTTTACGAATTTTTTTCGGGTATCTTGATAATCGTCGCTTGAAATATAAATAAATGAATAATTCACTGTGAATATTCGTTTCGTTCTCTTCTGAAAGCTGACAAGTAAATTATTGATTTCAATTAACAAAAATGCATGCCTGAAATTCGTATAATTTCAGATACGGAAATTCCGCCATTTCTAATCTTTCATTTTTGAGATTACGTTTAAATATTTTCGTAAATTCTATTTCCCCACCATAGGGGAAATAGAACATTGGTTCCTCACGTGACGAGGGACTAAGTGTCAATATTTCAGGCCGACAATTTTCTACCGAAAATATTGATTTTTTTTTCCGGACCATCCTAATCATCCGTTTATCGTTTTTCACGGTGTAAAGTAAGAAATCCGAACTTCGATCGACCGGAAGGCTCAAAATTCCGAATTTTAATCTACCAAAACTACAAACTTCGTACAGCTCGTGGCATCAAAAGCTTATACAGTGGACTGTCAATGTTCTACATAATTACAGTCCACCTTGTAAGCTTTTGCTTCCATGAATTTTACGAAACTTGTACTTTCGGAAAATAAAAATTCAGAATTGTGAGCCTTCTGGTCAATAAAATTTCGGGTTACCTACCCCACCCCAGCTCGATCGGAAATTATAATCGTTCGAAAAAAAAACAAAGAAAAAAAACTCTATTTTTCCCAAAAATAATCCTCGTTTGATAACAATAGTCTTTCTTTCGATTGGCGAACCATTTACCGAAGAAATCGACGTATCACCGATACTTTTTTTTTTGTCAATCTCGAAACAAAACGGTCTTTGATTCAGTTTCGTCGAAGCTTCTTTTATCGACGCGGTTCTATTATTCAGCGACAAAGGTTTCGACAGGCTTCGAAATAAATATTTACGACTTCGTACTACCGCGAAAAAACGGGGTACGTACATCGTACGTTCGAACATCGACGTACCCAAGGCACATATACGTATTCGTGTGTTTATACGGACGTCTTTTTTATTTTTTATTTTTTTTTTGTTTTTTTTTCGACGCGTTCTTTTTCGCACCGAGAAGGACGATAGGGTTGGATGTTAGTGCCGTTGGTAACCGTCAGGTCGCAGGTCGATGCCTCCAACCTGTGACCGCGGGCAGAGAGTGGAAAGAGCGTGAGAGAGAGAGAGAGAGAGAGAGAGAGACCGCGCCTGGAAAATCAATTTTCACGGGGCCTCCCCTAGTTGGTGCGAGGAAAGGGCTACGGCGAGCAGTATTTTTTTTTTTTTTTTTTACATTTTGCTTCCACATCACCATCAGCGATCTCCTCCTCCGAGCCCTTTCCCCCACCCACTTCGATCTGCCCCCTGAGAAAAGAAAGATACGAGGAATAATAAAGCGAAAAACAAAACAAACGGAATAAAGCGAAGCAAACAAAACTCTCGAGAGGCTTCAACCTCCCCCCTTCCCCCACTCTCCCTTCGGGCTTAAAGTAAAGTGCGTTCTTTTCGTTCGGGTGTGTGTCTGCTGCGCGTGGCTAAAAAAACAGCCTTTTTTTCGTTGAGTAAGGTCGGGTGGAAGTAGGCTAAACGGGCGACCCTTTTTATTTTTTTTCTCTCTCTCTCTCTCTCTTTTCTTTTTTAACCGCGAGGGTTGAATTTTGTCCCCTTTTTCTCTTTCGCGCCCTCGGCCCTCTGGGCTTCACGAGATTCCGGCGGGATGGAATGGGGAGGGGGAAAAAAATGACAATGATAAATCCAGCGCGCGCTTTCGTACACATCCATCTCTACCGCGGCGTGGCGAGGTTATACGACGAACGAGGATCGGGGAAGACCAGACGTTTCGCGACCTTGAATAATCCGGATGCTATACGGGAGGCACACTTGTCGCGAAACGACCACCGATAATCGATCGGTACACGTGACTCTTCGGATATCTCCCCTCGCGGATCTACCTCGTCCGAAAATTCAACAATTTTTATTCCAGACCATTTTTATTGGTTTTTTTTTTTTGTTTGTTTCTTTTGTGGTTGTAAACGGGACGGGAATTATTGACGTTGTACCTTTGAATCGATATCGTTGATTCGTTATGAGGAAACCTGAAGGATTTACGTACGACGGACGAAATTTTGAAAATGAAATTTTGAAATTTTGATTTTTTCGAGGATATGTAAACGGGACGGGAATTATTGACGTTGTACCCTTGAATCGATATCGTTGATTCGTTATGAGGAAACCTGGAGGATTTACGTACGACGGACGAAATTTTGAAAATGAAATTTTGAAATTTTGATTTTTTCGAGGATATGTAAAAGGGACGGGAATTATTGACGTTGTACCGTTGTATCGATACGTTTGGACTGTTACGAAGAAACGTGAATGATTTACGCCCGAGTGCGAGAGAAATTGTTGAAATTTAAAAAAACAAATTTTGAAATTTGTTTTTTTCGAGGATCAAACACTCGAAATCGTAAAATTGAAGCTTTGATTCAAGCCCTCGATTTTTCGTTGGATAACGGATTTTGCGTATTTTTGAGGTTATGCCGATTTTTTACGCGTCTTCAAGAAAAAAGGGGAACAAAATTAATGGAATAGAAGTAGAAGATAAATTGAACGAGAAGGATAAAATTTGAAAAAATTGAATTAGATCCAAAGGAATTTCGTTTTCTTTTTTTAGTTTCAATTTTTTTTGTATTTTACGAAACTTTATTTTTCTCGGATTTTAATATCGGATCGTAATCGAGATCCGAAACATTATTGAAGGGAGAAATTTTATTTTTTTTTTCAAACTTCTCGTAACGAAATTTAAAAAAAATCGGAAAATTGGTAAATAATTATTTTCGATTCGATCTCTTTTATCCTCGCCATTCTGAATTCGGAAGCGTTCGGAATACGCGAAACTATTGGAAATATTCTTTTCAATTATTTCATATTCGATTTATGCTCATTTTCTATTTATCTTCTAGCATTCATATAATTCTTTAGTACTCTTACAAATTCCGTGCAAACCGCGAGTAATAAATTATTCAAAGACACGATTTCGTACGAAATGAAAATCTGTGTCGTTTTCCGATGGGTTCGATGTTTTCGTCAGAAATACGATAAAATCTCGAAATTAACTGTGAACTCAACTCTGACCTTGAATAACATTCGAAAGAGTAGCCTTATCGTAAAACGACAAAAGGCTTTTTTTTTTTTTTTACAGAGCGTTAAATTTTCATCAAAAAATAGGTGTATCGTTGAAAAAGCTCACGCGTTTTTCTTGAACGAATAAAAACATTGAAAAGTGGAAGAAAAATTCCATCGTTTCAATCAAATCAAATATTTCATCTTTTATCCAACTATTTTACATCCCGGCTCGTTTCAACTACTGAACAGAAAACTGAACAAAAATATTGATTTTTTTCAATCCCTCCAACACGAAATTTCAGTACTGCGAGAATAATTTCAAAATTAAGTTAAAAAATTCGATAAAAACGAATAACGAGTGGAACGAAAAAAAAAGACATTTATTAGCGAATGTACAAGAGTCTCGAAAAGAGTGAAACGAAAAGTTCGTCTCGTTTAGTCGCTTGATCGATCAGTTTTAAGGTTCACTAATCATTCATAAACTCGAACTCTTACGTGTAAAACGACCCGAGAGAAGAAAACACTCGTGGCGGTGGGGGGGGGGGGGGGGGGGGGGGGGGGGGGGGGGGGGGGGGGGGGGGGGGGGGGGGGGGGGGGGGGGGGGGGGGGGCTTGGATGTCAGAGACAAGGCAAACTTAATTCGGCGAGGATAAAACGTCGTTTAACTCAATTGCCCTCGTCATTAAAATGTAGAATCGAAGTTGAAAGGCCGCAAAGTTTCGCGGCTCGCGTAAATAATTCTATCAATTAAAAGCAGACACCGGCTTTGTTCGATCAATGCAGGGAATTAAGACTTCTCAGTTTTATCACCGAGCGACTTCGAGTTTTTTCTCCTCGCCGTCGTCGTTTTTTCTTTTTTCGTTTTTTTTTTTCAACCCCAATTTTTCAAAAGCGCGTACAAAAATTCGAAATTCTGAAGAACCGTTTGATAGAACGGACGAATTTGTTGTTTTTTTTTTTTTTTTTTGTGTTTCAATAATTTTCGACAAAACTTGATATTTTTATAAGTGTGCGAAGTAATTATCGTCGTATGTTTCTTTGTTTTTTTTTTTGTTGGTTTTTATAATCGATACATTTTTTCGTTGTTGAAAAATTGCAGAAATTTTGAAAATTAAGAAATGAAAATTAAACGGATGCGAAAAGAAAATTTATAACGCTCACACTTGAAGGAGCGGGACTTAACCGATCGTTTTTCCAACGAATTGTATCGGGGCTGATTCATACCGAGGGTTTATTGCTCTTAACAGACGCAAAGGTAATTACTTTTCTCATTTTTTAATTTCCTTCGATAGATTATTCGGCGAAATATTTTTTTTTTTATCAGATTTGAATTTTAGGTTATCGCGATAAAAATTCGTTTAATTATTAAAGTATTTCACTTACGATTTCAGTAAAACAAAATTTGTTTTTAAATGGAGAATTAAAAAAATAATTATTTTCGTTGCGTCGCGACGTTGGCGAACTTCAATTTCAAGAATGGAAAGAAAGATGTTTGTTTTCTATTTTTTTTGTTTGTTTTCTATTTTGTTTTTTTTTTTTTTTTTTTAATGTTTCCTCCCATACATGACGCTTTAAAAGTCCGCGAACTGTGTAAGCCCCTATCGAGCGGATAGGAACATTACCTCACGGCTCTCCAACAATTTTCTATGGCCCTCTGTCCGTCCATTTCCCTTTCATAAATCAGCCCGCATTTCGCCATCCAATGGAGGTAACCACGTTTTTCTCGGTGAGTCGTTCGTCCCATTGGACCAACGCAATTCTCATCGACCGAATGAAAATCGGAAAAATACAACGAAACATAAAAAAAAAAAAAAGAAAAAACAAAGAAAAAGAAACAAACATCATTCTATCGATTCGTGAGATTGAAGTTCGCAGCGTCGGGACGCAACGAAAGTAATAATAATTTAATTTCTCTATATAAAAAAAAAAAAAAAAAA
>JAPYZI010003151.1:0-19093 GCA_030523105.1 Ophioninae sp. A BG-2022a | reverse complement strand
CGATTTTTTGCAGAATTTCAAAGTCGGACCATCGATTTTTGCAAATTTTTCCATACATACCCCTTTGCCTCTTTTTTTCCGATTTTTCAAGTGGACTTTTTAGGAAAACTATAAAAGATATCGATACGAATCCAACGCCATTATCTAAGTCAGGCAAAAACCTTTTCCAACCACACCCATTGAATCCCGATAGCATATAACGAGCTCACTCTACGACCATTTGAAATATCGTGATTTTCGAGATTCCGGAAAAGTGGCCGGGCGAAGTCCAAAAAAATTTCTTTCCGTTTTTAAACTCTTAAAAGGGTCTATTTAACCGTAAATTTTCTGCTGATTACGAATATCCCCGAATTTTTTTGCCAAAAGTGTAAAATTATAGTTAAACCGTTTTCTTCCGTTTAACGTCAACCATCACCAGCAACATCAGATAATACTGTTCCGTTAGCAAATCCAATCGATTTATCAGGGGGCTTCCGGTTGGCCTTCCGGTTGACCTTAAGCTTACACGCGTAATCCTCGACTTCCGGGCAGTGAGAAAATCGTTCCGCGGCAACATTTATTCCCGACAATGAAAAGTGACGGAAAAAAAGGTATTGAAGGTAAACCGTCATTCACTTGGCGCAATACAAGGATCGGGTGAATAAAAAAAAAAAAATGCTCGACCAGGGTGGCATTCCGTTCATGCGTGCATCGAAGTCACGACGCGAGTTCTTTTTCGTTTCTTTGTCGACGTGGTATTGTCGCGTTCGAAGGTACTCAAATCGGCTCCAGCGACAATGGGGTCGCCGGCCGTCACATCAAAGAACGCGCCGCTGGAGCAGCCATTTTCACACCAGCCGACAAAAGCCACCGCCATCTTGATTTAGTGACCGCAATTGTCAATAGCTCTGATTGTTGGCAAACTGGACTGTGCGAGCTGGTTATACCAACATCCACTTTGATCGCCTCTTACGTCCGGTTCTTTTTCAAGGGCTGGACACCCGTCATCAACGTTACGTTACGACATCAAACGTTTTAAAGTTTCGTAATTTGTTTTGACTTACCTGCGGGTGATCCCAATCTTCCATCAAAATGGAGTTAAACTTTAGCCATTCTGGGAACTCGAAAGGGTTGATAACGAATGAAAAAATGGAAGGAAAATTATGTGTGCTAGGTTATGGTTAGGTTCATCTGCTGATTTTTGGACTTGCGCCCATTTTAGGTTTGATTTGCGGCCATTTTGTTTTTTTTTTTGTTTTTTTGGTTAAGTCCAATTTGGATTTTATTTACATCTGTTTTGTTTGGGTTTGTTTCGGTTTTATTTACGTCAATTTTATTGTTTGGTTAAGTACATTTTGTTTGGGTTTGATTAATGTCCGTTTTGTTTGGGTTGGTCAAGTCAATTTTTTTTTTTGGGTTTTATTTAGGTCTTTTTTGTTGTTTGGTCAAGTCCATTTTGTTTGGGTTTGATTTACGTTCGTTTTATTATTGGGTCTAGTCCATTTTGTTTGGGTTTGATTTACGTCAATTTTATTGTTCGGTCAAGTCCATTTTGTTTGGGTTTGATTTACGTCCGTTTTGTTATTGGGTCAAGTCCATTTTGTTTGGATTTTATTTACGTCCGTTTTGTTGTTTGGTCAAATCCATTTTGTTTGGGTTCGTTTGGGTTTTATTTACGTCCACTTTGTTGTTTGGTCAAATCCATCTTGTTTGGGTTTGATTTACGTCCATTTTTTTGTTCAGTCAGGTCCATTTTAGATTTAGAATTACGTTAATCTGAAGTTTGTTTGGGTTTGTTTGGGTTGGACGATATTCATTATTCAATTTATAGAAATTCCATTTTATGGAGTTCCATCTAGATTCGTCCGTTTTGTATTTGGATTACAGAAACTTTGATTCTGATATACGTCCAATGAGTTATAAACGCCATATCAATATTAGGTTTTCATCGAGTCTATTTTGGGTTTGAATAACGTCCGTTTTGAATGTTGGGTTACATCGAAAGTAAAATTCGTATATTTGGATCACAAAAAAAAAACAGAGTGATAAGAACAGAGACTTTTGTATTTTAATCCGTCGACTATTGTTTTTTCGCAAAGGTGACTGGTCGACCAACCAAGTCTCCGGAAGTGCTTCTTCAAGGGGACAAAACCCCGAAGGAGGGTTTTTCTTGGGTTAGCGTGCCCGAGTGTTTTCTCGCGTTAAAACTCGCGTTTAAACAGCCTGCTAACAACGTACACACGTACGATAACACACTCGTGGAATTACACATACAATAATTTTCTTTGCCTTTGATTAAAGGTTTCCTTAATACGCTCCCGTAATATCTGCTTAATTACACCGCAACGAATACACTTTATACGACCGAAGAGGAGTTATCCTCATTTTAATTGCAACCAATTAGCATAAATCTCATGGATTTGTCTGGAAATCCTGGAGTAGGTACTCCTGCCTTTTCTTTATCCCTTTTTTTCCACTCCCCATATTTTTACTTTTTTTTTCTTTCGTTTAAACATTTCTTTATTTTTCAATAAACTTGATCGAGTTTTTCGTAAAAAAGTGGACTCTTCGAGAGTGTCCTCCTCCTGTTTAGCGAGTAAACGTATAGCCCAATTAATTATATCGAAGCAAACTCCAATTTTTTCGCTCCTGAAAATTACCGGATCCATTTTTTTTCCAATTTGGGCGAGTCCTTCCTATTATCGATTTTCAAAAAGATTTTTGAAATTTTCCAAGTATTCCTTGTTTTATCACTATTTTCAATTTTCCATTCGTTCAGGAAAAGCCTGAAAAGCATTTTTGTTCTCCTTTTCCTTCTCTTTCATTTCCGGGACAGAGAAGTCTTTGAATCATCCTTTACAGATGTTAATGGGGACAACCTGGCACCTATCAATGTCCTCAAAGTTCCGAGTCCCCAAAATCACTGTTTCGTGTATTTTTGCATATAAATATAAAGACATTGATATATTTATTCACATTTATACCTAATGTATATTACAGGGACATATACGGCTTGTACGAATGTCCTCAAAATCCCAAGTCCCCGAAACAACGGTATCGCGTATACTTATATATTCGAAAAAAGACACGTATTGTACACCCAATGTAACTTTTCAGGACATCTAGCCTATATGAATGTCCTCAAAATCCCAAGTCCCCGAAATCACCGTTTCGAGTATGCACATACCTAAGTATTTAAAAATCTACACGTGTGATATACCCAATGTAGCTTTTGAGGACACCAGGCTCACTACCGTCCTCAAAATCCCGTGTCCCCAAAATCACCGATATTCAGATATATACATATATATATATACACACATATATCTATATTCAAAAATCATCTCGCGTAATCATCGATACACCCAACGTATCTTTCTAGGACATTTGGGCTCATAACGACCGTCCTCAAAGTCCCGTGTCCCTGAAATGACCAATAACCCGGTATACGTCGAATACGAGCGAATACGCGTATCGACACGCGTATCGATAAACGCGTAAGAGAGTTTTGTTTAGTCCGAGTTTCCGTTCGTTCGACGATACGAGGAGAACGAACGAGTTACGGATAGTCTCGAGAGGCCGCTAGCGTGTACAGCGTTTTATATACCCGGTGCACACACGAGGCGGTATGCGGCACGTCAAAGAGTGCTCATTAAATGCTGGCAATTAACTGCGGGCCAAGCTTCGGCCCTCCGCCGCTCATATGGGACTTTCCATATCGTTCTCCCTCTCTCTTTCTCTTTCTCTCCCCCCCTCCCCCCCCCCCTCTCTCTCTCGCTCTCTCTTCTCTCCTCTATCGAGGAGAACTCGAAGAGAGAACCACCGGCAGCCAGGAACAGAAAACGGCTCGCGCCTTAGCTCGCCGCGAGGCTCAAGTGTAAATGTGAGCCCGTTCGTTGGGGCCCACGCACTTTAATGGGCCTTGCCAACAGGAACGATTGGCATGCAACCCATCTATCACCTCTCTCTCCCGCGCGCGCGCGCGGGAGTTGTTATTTTAATGGTTTACATCCTGCTGGTTTCGACGCAGATACACGAGACTCCTCACGTGTTTCGATTTTTTTGTATTTTTTTTTTTTTGTTTTTTTTTGGTTTTTTTTTTTTCGGGATGTCTATAGGGGCGATATGCCCACTGCGAAAACAGTCCCGCGAAATCACAATTTTATCGGTGCAACCAGTCAGGTGTGCCGGAAGTACCCTCGCGGGGCCTTCGGTTAATTGAAACTCTCGAGATCTTAAGATTCTTGAGAGCGTTTGGGTTTACTATATTTCTTTGGTCATCGTACCATTTTTTTTTTTTGTATTTTTTTTTTTTAGTTATTTCGGTGTTTGTGGTGTGCTTGTTTAATTACAATTTTGTATTTTTTATTTAATTAATACTTTTTGATATTTTTGTTTAATTACCATGTTTTGTTTTTTTTTTTAAATTTAATTAAGTTGATAATTGAGTATTTTTTATTTAATTAATATTTTTTTCCTGTTCTGTTTAATTGATTATTATTTTGTCATTTTTACCACCGAGGTACTTATAATTTTTTAAAATACGAGGTTTCGTATTGTTTTTAATTATAAGACACTTTTTTGCAATTTTTACTGTTGAGTTTTTCGCATTCTACACCTTTTTATTATATAGGTACCATTTTTCTGCGTTTTACCATTAAAGTACCATTTTTTACCTTTTTTACCGTTAAGTTGCCCGTTTTTAGCATTTAATTACCGTTTTCTCTGTAGTGGTGAAGATTCGATGATTCTGATATTCACTTTATGGACCATTCTTGATGACCATTTTTTATGGGCTTTACAAAAAAAAATGGCTTGGAACCGTTCATACATCGATGGTCCAGTTTACCACAGGGTGCCTTTTCCATGACGAATATTAATTACTCTCGGTCCAAAGTAGCGAAACCCGACACTCGGACACCTGGACGCTCCGGCATTCACACGCCCATATCCGCAGGCCTCAAAGAGTTGTGAACCTCCAGCGGGCCAATTTTCCACAATTTTTTGCCAATTTTTTACAAATTTTTTACAAATTCTATACAAATAATTTATAAATTTTTTATAAATAATTTAAAACAATTATAACCCAAACAAACCCAAACAAATTTTCCACCCCTAAAATGTAGATAATATAAAGAAAAAACATTGTTTTTTTATTATTCATTTCCATTTTGTCAATTTAAATTCTTCATACAATAATTCTCTTGAAAATAAATTATTTATATAAATTGATGTTAATATCGATTAAAAAGTATTTTTTTCAGCCTATTGAAGATTTAGTTCAACAGGAATAAAAATCGATAAAAAAATTTATTTTTTAAAGATATCAATCGTATCAATATTTTTATTTTATTTTTCTTATATAATATTATTATTATTATAAAATAAAAATAAAATAATTTTTTTTGTTTCATAAATAAAATAATACAAATATTCTAAAATATAAATACAGCAAAAGGATTTATTATTATTATTATATTTATATATTTTACCATTATATAAATAATAATAAATAGGAAAAGAAAGGAATGGACTTGCGCTCGCCAAAAAAATGCCCGCCCATCACTCGGAGCATCATAATTCCATGATTCAGTCCCGAGCAAATTGTTGAATCGTCGTGGGAGGGTAAACTGTGGTCAGTGTGGTTTCAAAACTGAGTTGTCAAAATACGTCAATGCAATGAGTAATAGTAAAATGTGGTGATACACCGTAGAGCGCGAAAAAAAAAAAATTCGTATGAACAATGATCCCATTGGGAAAATGAGGAAAACACGCCTATCGTTTTTCCTCCCTCAACCGGATGATTTCTTGAATAATTTTGGTATCCTTTATCCAATGCTAGTATAGTGGCAAGGATGGTGGTGTTTCTTCGAAAGTACGGTGTTGGTGAGAAAAGAGGTGAATGGATAACAATTAGTTGGTTGGTGAGTCCTGAGGGAGCGCGTGGCACTTCACGCCCAGGGACACAATCCACTCCCACCATATTTCCAATGGCCACATTCCAAATTCAAAAGGTGTTGGGGTTCATTGAAAAAAGGTGCCTGGTGGTGGGTTTTCCTGATGTCCCCAGGGCAATCAGATTCAACAACGAAGATCACCAATATCGCTTATTGGTCGTGATCGTGGAGGCAACTTTGACAAAAATTCCACCTACGCCAGCGATACTCTTGGACTACTCTCTTCATCGCGTTTTTCCACCAAAGAGGAGTGGATGTTGAAGGTAGGCTCGATGATCATTCGTAAACGTCGGTCAGAACGATTGATCATCCAAAACCAGCGGGAACATCTTCTCATGACTCCCAACGAGCCTCGAACTCGAATCACTGACAGCGGAAAGAACGGTGAGATGTTTACACGCTTGGGTTCATATATACGTATGGACAGCCTCTTCCAACGGTAGATAATACCCGACCGGTAGGAAACTGCTCCTGGGACTTCGATTGAGACATCCATGCTCTTCAAACCTCCAGTAATTCACGCCCATTACAGCTGCCAAAATCCTGATGGAACTTGCTCTTGGGATCGATCCTCCCGGAAACGGAATTTGGGTTGGGATACCCCTATGGTTGCTGGGTCGTTCCAACCCTATCTTCGTTCGAAACTTACCGTTGGAGAATTGTGAGAAATCTTTGATCCCGGTGGGATGGTAGAAATCATGGTGGTCCGAATTATTTTCGTATGATTCTTGTTCGTTTGGGAGTCAGAGAACGATCGAGTTAATTGGATGCTGGTTTTATATTATTTTAATCAGTTTTAGAACACTGAAAGATCGAGACGACCTGTTTGGTGAAATTCTAATCCACTTGGAAGACGTCAAGCAGAGATCTAGTTGATCAGATCAAGTTTTATGAAATTCTAAACCACTTAGAAGTCATAGAGCAGAGATCCAGTTGATCAGATCCAGTTTTCTGGAATTCTAAACCACTTAGAAGTCATCAAGCAGAGATCTAGTTCATCAGATCCAGTCTTCAAAGATTCTAAACGACTCAGAAGTCATAAAGCAGATATCTAAATCTCCAGATCCGGTTTGCAAAGATTCTAAGCCTCATTGACGTCAACTTGAATTCCCGATGACCAAATCCAGTGGACAAAAATTCGAACCCGCTTGGAATTCATCAGACAGATATCTAGTCAACCTATTTTCGCAAACCTGATCAAATATCACCTCTAACAAAAAAACATCAACTTCAAATGACCATTCCTAGCCACGATACAAAACTCCAGCACCCAGTATCCACCAGTTTCAACTGTTTTCCTTCAAATCGTTTTCTACAACTTATCACAACGTCAATATAATCCAACATGTTCTATCCAATCTCATCCTAGACTTCTCCAGTTTCTAAAGCTCTTTCTACGATCCACTCACCAAAAATCCAGGTCCAATAGAAAATTAAACGAAGGAGTAAAACGCATAATTGGATGGTGTGGTGACTGGGGGAGAGCGGAGTTACGCGTGTAGACACGAGGGGCGTTTTGCAGTCGATTTATGCGAGTTGGTTTGCTCCAGTACGGATGGAGAGTATCGCAAGGTTTGGTATCAGCGAGGTGCAACGAGGAGAGTGGAAGTGCCTGATCGGTCACGGTATGCTCGGCACCTCGTCATTATGGGATAATGCATATCTTAATGATTACGAAATGAAAGGTAGAGGCGCATAGACATGCGAGAATACGTGCGCAGTAGGTTTGAACCCAATAGGAGGGTTTTGTAGGTGTCTCCATAGGAGCATCTATTTATACGGAATCATAGGAGCAAGGAGAAGCCTTCGCAATCCAGAGAATGACGTTTACCACGACTTCCAGATGGCAGGTATAAAATTCAGCGACCGCGGCGCAACTGGGACGGGGGCGACGTGGGACACCCGTCCCACACGCTACCGCAATCAGCTACCCATAAACTACAATCACGACACGTGCTATCGCAATGTATTTACTACCACAGTTCCAAGTGCCGTAGGCAACTTTAGACTTGACTCCGTCGTTGAAGATCGTTTGCTCCTGATGTGCCTGATCCGCAGTGACCGGAAGGTGACGAAAACACGATCCTCGCGAAAAACCTTGATCCGTTTAGCGATTGGAGAACTTTCATGAGGGACCTCTTTTCCTTTCAACCGGAACAAGCGGTTACCTGATGGAGAACTTGGGTCGACCGTAACGGAAGTTCTATTTTTGGTCTTTGCGAAGCTAAAGTCACGAAATTGACTGCCTACGGAAGTAGAACCTTTCAAGGCGATACGTACCGATGAATTTTGATGGCGTTTCTTGACTGGGTGACTTATATTCCTGATTTTAGGAGAAGTAGGCTTATTTGATGACTGCCTATGATATTTGATCGAACTGTTACTTTTTGATGGCATCTAATAAAACCTACCATTTGCTTGACATCAATGATGGAATCGTCGGTAAAGATTATCGCTTTGACGTAATCCCTCTTTGAAGCAACGGCCATCAACGGGCCTTCCAGAAGGGTAGATCATTCATAAAACACTGGACAATGAAGACGGAAACGTGTGTCCGATTCGTAATGTTGGCAATCGGTGTTGTATTAATCCGCTTTCAGTTTCGGTTCGGATTGCAATGCAGGTTTCAACGAGTTATCAAACCTGAACATTGAGATTCGCCGGAATTGTACGTCCGAAACATGGGCCAAACTGATGGGACGACACGAGGATGCCATGACGAGTGATTATACGCGTATTAGGCAAGCTCTGTGGCGGTCCCCACGGGGATCCTCCCTACATGTCCGAACGCTCGAAATCTAATGAGCTTCCACCCTGACGAAAAACGGGTCGCTCAAGGTCGAACGATCAACGACTCAAGCCCTTCTCCAAAAGATTCGAATGTAAATTCATTAAAACAGACAATGGCTACTTTAATGAGTCTAAAATGGAATCCAAATTTGAAAATGGACTTTTCAGAAATCAATAAAGTATGCAGTATTGGAAAATCAAATAGACTTCTGTTTTAATAAATCCTGATCACTCCATTGGTTTCGTTGTCTTCTTTGATTATCCAATAGTCGACAACCTGAAGACGAAATTTCATTTCCCTTTGATCTGGAATTGCTGGAACTTTCGTTGTCGATAGCTGGATGGTCTATTCGTAGATCAGATTTTCATTAGTTTGATGTTAGATGATATCCATTGGTTGATCAGGTGTTAGGTCAATCGATGCAATTTTTGAATGACTCCTAAACGATCCATGAAACTCCAATATATGATGAAGTTCTTCCATCAGCTCCCAAACGACACATTCCTATTAGGTCGTTTCCAAACGCTGCCTCGTTCCAATGGCGGTGAACAAAGACGCCTTAAAACGTCGCGATCCAGCAATCTGCAATCTTTTCACCAAGATTCTTCCATTACGAAATGGCAGGAAGTTGGGGACGACGATAAAGCGACAGGAAGGTGATCGATAGCGGCACGAAGGTTCCAAAGTCCAGAAACACGAAGGTGTCCAAGAAGGACAGAGGAATAAATGGAGAGGGAATAGAAAGAGAAAGCAATCTTTACACGTTTCTCTCTAGCAAGTAAAAGACCAGGCGCAAGTTGGATCGCCAGGCGGAGTTAGCAAAGTGACCACCTCTCGATGGCAGGAGATACCCCTAGGAGTGAGTCGACCAATGCAAGGTTTTGTTATTCCGGAGGATGGTCGTTGCCACGGAGACTTTCTTGATGTTTTCAGTCTCAAAGAAGGCGGAGCCAGTCTTCATCTCCCTTTTCTTGTACACCAAGACTCGGTATTCTTCGAGACCGTTGGGGCCACGTCTCTCGGCGTGGCTTTAGCTTCAAACGCGCCGGTGGGCCCCCGTTCACGGATGTTACAACGAGCAGCTTTAGAAAAGGACAGAAGCTAACCGCACGGAGTGTGTTCCCACTTCTGAAGTTTGGCCGACAGTTGGTGTCGAGACCCCGAGAGTACAACAGGTCCTGGCTTCCCATCGTTACGATCAGACATTAGCCACTTCGCGTTTCATTCCCAACTTGTCTCGATACCGTCGCGGCTTCGATATATTTCTAATCGTTCCATTTTACGGATTGGTATCATCAAACCTATTTTATCCTACCAGTGACAGTGTTTGTCTTCATTGGGAAGTGCCATTATCAGGGCAGAACTTCCGTCGGCTCGATTGCCGTTGCTTTACGGAAGAAGTGAAATACGAATCGTCGTCTGGTTACGATAAGCCCATTTCCAATGGCTGTCAGCACCATTAACATGGCCCCGTACTTTCCTGGATATCCGTTCCAAGGTAAGTCATTTTACATACTTTGTAGTTTTCAGCAAATGGATGATAGTTTGATTATTTATTGAAAAGAATATCGGTTGCTTTCATTCCACCCTGTGGTCAACTTTGTTCATCAAGAATTCACTTTCGGTATCCACATAGATCAAAATGCTTACATATTGCGTTCATTCCACCCTGCGGTTGCTTTGCTTCATCAAGAATTTACTTTCGGTATCCTCATTGATCAAAATACTTATCTATTGCGTTCATTCCAATCTGTGGATGTCTTCGTTCATCAATAATTCACTTCCGGTATCATCCTTATTGATCAAAAAGACTACCGATTGCTTCAATTCCACCCTGCCCATGTCTCCGTTCACCTAGATCTCACTTCCGGCCTCTAAACTCATCCGTACATTCATCAAACAATTTTAGCTACTCATGGCGTAACGAATCCCCAGAAAAAAGAGTCAGAATCCAGTTTATGGTCCATTAGGTACTCTTCTACGTCGCGTTCGGGTCATTAACGGATCTACCCTGCGTATACCTCACCGCGTCGAAACTCATCGTCGAACGGTCCGAACCCAATGAGAAAGCACATCGCAAGTTCGATTCTCAAAAGTGTTCCTGGTGTTCCTTTTCGCACTCTGGACATTGCGCGTTATATCCCGGGACCGTAGATTATGATATATACGACCTCTCTCCTTCAGCTCGTAAAAGCATAATGCCCAGTCATAAAGTTGCAGCCTTAGCTCTATAGGTATTCTTCAACGGCTGGTCCAGTCTCTCGGAATTCTTGTCATAGATTTTTGAAGGTCTTAAATTCTATACCCAATAAACGATAATGTTGTTGCAATCGATTATCGTACCCAAACGTATTTTTTTACAGTTCTATAGCGAATAAGTCCAATTTGAATTTAATGCTTGCTACAATCCACCTGCCAGTTGAGAACTCGTCATTAACGACCAATCAATCAGCATTGCCAAAACTTCCAATCTTCCGAACTATTTGAACTCAATCCAATTTCCAGTTGATCACTTTTACTCAATAAACACCAACTTGACGTTGTCCAGTTGTCGACTAGATTCCGACGCTTCCTCAAATAGCTTCTTACAGTAGCAAGAAACCCAAAAAGCTGATTTTTTGGAAGCTAGGGTTTTGGAAAATGATCAGAGAATGTAGCCAATCATTCATCGATCTTCATTCCGAATGTCCAATGACTCTCTAAGCTCAAATCCCTCAACCATCCAACCCACTTTATGTCAAGATTTCGTCAACTACTTAAGAACCACAAACCCAATAGAGTTTTCGGATAACCATCTATACTTTTTGAAGTTCAGCTTCGGACGACCTGATAATTCCGTCTATCCTCATTAACTCCACCATCATTTCCAACAACTGATCAGTTTCCATGTCCAATTCTGCCAACCATCGAATCTACGTGACTTCCTTTGATTGACTACATCTGGAGAATGGCTAATTGGAGAAAAGAGTATATCGGGTCATCGCAGGAAGCCTAGAAGGTAGAATCTGAAGGATCACCATGGACATACGGATAGAGAGGATCGGTATATTTCCATGGTTGCATTGGTGGGTGGATCAGGGTCCCGAGGAGTTTCCGACGTGCGGGTCTCTAATGTCTGATATCGGATCGGCCCGGGGCGACGGCTCGAGTTGATTGAAGCCTTCGCACAGAGGGAGAACTTGGAACGCACATCACACACACTCGTACAATAAAAATCCTGATGGAATATACCATGTTCTCTCTTCCAAGACCTTCAATGTTTCTCGGTCGTACATGGACGTTCGCAATAAACGTTTGCCAAGTTTTATCGGGTCGAGACCGGTTCCGGAACGTTCCTGTTCCTACCGATGTGTCTATTGTTTTCCATGGGCAATCTCGTCGTAGCAGAAGTCCGCTGTAAAATGAAGAGGGAGGTTCTGAAGGATCGGTATCTCAATCGGGACCCAATAGATGGGGGGCGGTATTTGAAACGGACTTAATCATTGAACCATTCGATTGTCTACCCGATGATTGATTGGTCCACCTCTTTTCGTTACGTTTTTTTCAATACTTTTCGCTACAGGAGCTTTCAAAGAAAAACCTCTGACGAATAAAAGCCTCTCTATTGGGGTTCCATCTTATATTTTCAGTCTAAAGGCACCGTCGGAAAAATAAGCTGTTTCCATGATTTTTTAAATTCACTTCGTGGTTTTTTTTCCTTCAAGCAAAGACACTTATTCCACGTCCATCAAAGTACATTTTTATTGAAGAAAAAAAAACAAAAACAATTGTTGATCTAAGATGAATGGTAGAGTGAAAGCCTAAAAAGGGATCAAAATACGAGATGCTGTTGAAAACGGACTTGTCCACTTGATTGTCCAATCCTTCATCGGTACACTTGTTGAGGCTATGTTTTTTTTATTGCTTTTTACGTCGTAACTAACCCAAACAAACCCAAACCCAAAACCAAACAAAATCTAATCCAAACAAACCCAAAGAAACGTAAACGGAAACGCAAACAAACCCAAACGAAAACCCAAACAAATCCAAACTGAAACTCAAACGAACGCAAATCCAAACCCAAACAAATCCAAACCAAAACCCAAACAAACCCAAACTGAAACTCAAACAAACGCAAACCGAAACCCAAACAAGCCCAAACCTAAGCCAACGCAAACCCAACCGGAAACCCAAACAAACCCAAACCAGAAACCCAAAAAAACCCAAACCGGAAACCCAAACAAACCCAAACCGAAACCCCAACAAACTCCAGAACCATTCGTTCCAATTCAAAAGAAACCTGATCATTAAGCTTCCAATTATCACAATTATTGTTATCATTATTACAATTTCTTTTTTTCATTAACCCAAGCCTGGGCCACCTGGCCATTAGCCGACCTGGCAATTGGGTGCGACGATTTCTCAGGACCATCGATAGTCCGGAAAGTATCCGTGGCTTCGAATGGAAAACGATCTTCCGCGTATCATTATCCCTGAGTACTTTCGCACGGCCGAAAACTCCCCCTTTGTATATCTGTACCGTTTCGTATCTCGTATACGTAAGTACGATCGGTACGAAGATTCACTCGGGGCTACGGGCCGGGACATAACCTCTATGTATGCTGCGGAGTGCATACTCCAAATAGGGACATACGGAGAGAGAGAGAGAGACAGAAAGAGACAGAGAGAGAGAGAGAGAGCTTCTTTTCGATCGAGGCGAAATCAGAGCGCGGTTTGAGGCGCTTCGTATCGCGTCACATATCGCCTCGATCATGGGTATTAACGTGATCGCTCAAAATCAATTGCCCGTAATCAATAATTCATGCTCTAAATTATTTCCTTGGCTCATTTTAATGCGAGGCGCACCTCGCTATCCCATTCGCGCTCATCCTTATATATATATATATAAAAGAAGGATACATATATTTCTATATGTAAGTGTGTACGGAAATATATTTGTAGTATATATACAGTATATACTTCGATTATATAATATATATTCGTTTATGTACTAATCTTGGGTAGATCCAGGAATAATTGTTATGTAACAAAAAAATGGACCATTCGTGCAATAACAGCTACGACGTAACAAGATATATATATATATATATATATACGTATATATCCATTTATATGTATATATATATGTATATGTTTGTATTTTAAAGGAAGTATATTTATTTATATAGATGTATGTTTATAAATATTTCTTAAATTTATTTATTTATATGTATAAATATGTATATTTATATTTGTCTCATCTATTTAAAATTAGATAAATTCACATATTGTGTATATATATATATATATAGACGTTTATGTACGAAAATTCGTAAAAAAGGTAAATTATTTATATATAAATATATTATATGTATATGCACATGTACCTCAAGACACTGTTTCGACGCCTGTAAATTTTACCATCTCCTCGTGTGGCATAATTGCACATGTGTGCGCACACGCTCGCGCGCGGGCCCCCCCGAGTAAACCCGCAATTACGTACGTAAGTAGTACGAGCGTTGAGTTATTTAATGGATCGACGAGCGCAACCCCAGAAGCTTCCGTCTCGTGTTTGCGCGTACCCCAAACACACCACGCTGCCATTTTCCTCCCCCCCCCCTCCCCTCACCCACAACCCCTTTTCGTTTGACTGTCCGGTCGCCTTTTTTTAAATTTTTATTTTTTTTTTTTTTGGTTTCTTTCGGTTTTCGATATTTACATCGTGCTGGGGTAAGTTATTTGATACACCTTTGAGTTTTTTGTTTTTTTGGTTTTTACCAGTGCCCTGGTGAATTTTCGTTTGTATCTATATTTTTCGGTTTTTTTATTTTTTGTTTCTTTTTTTTTTGGTTTTTTTGTTGTTTGGTTTTTTAATTTTTTCGTTTTTTAATTTTTTGGTTTTTGACGTTCGAATATTTTCTTTAATTAATTTTGTTTTTTAATTTGATCTTGTTTTATGTATGTTTTTTGATATTTCAACCACTCTGGTTATTTTTTTAATCGTCTGTGATTTTTTTTTTTGCTTTCTTTGTGTTTGCTTTTTTTGAATTATCTCCTTGATATATTTTATTATTTTTTACTGTTTAAGTAAAGTCACTAGGCTAATCTGCTTTTTGGCTTATTTTCCTGTTCTTGTCCCTTTATTGTCATCCCTGCACTATTTTTTTTTTCTTTATCATTTTCTTTCTTGACATTTACACTGCGACCTTTTTTTTATTCTTTCTTGGAGATTCCATTTCTTTGTTTTTTTTTTTTTGTTTTTATAAGTGTCCTGGTAAATTTTCGTTTATATCTGTATTTTTTTGGTTTTTTATTTTTTGGAATATATATATATATATATATATATATATGGTCGTTTCGAGACGTGTTGGAGCTCACCGAAGAGCTCTTAGACGTCCACCAATACACGGATGTCCAACCCCGTCGGTCGGCGCCTTTTGATCTCACCTGTAATCCCGGCGGGCCCCGGGGCCTCTATGACGTCATACGCCGAGGTGTCCGAGCCCCGAACCAGCTCGATGTGCATTTACACACATTCATATATACATAGATATATACGTATGTATGATATTTCGAAACAGCTCGAGCTGATCGCGCCCTCAGTCGTGGTTTTCACCTCTTAAACACTCTTAGATACATATATGTGTGTGTGTGTGGGTGTGCACGTATGTATATGCATATGGAGCCATCGTAGACTTCCGATCTGTATAAATTTAATAAAAAGTACGCGACGACGAGCGTGCGGTGAAATAATCGCGTATATATATATATATGTATGTGTAGATGTGTATATGTGTTGAAACGCGCGTGCGCGTGTGTATGTAAAGAGGCGAGACTTTATCGGACGTATATCTGAATGTACGGGAAATTATGGCGCAAGTTTTCCTGAAAGGGGACGATGCGAACGACGGGGGAAAAAAATGTGGATAATGATAGGAATGATACTGTTCTTATTTTTTTTTTTTTTTTTTTTTCTGGAGGGAAAATAAACGTGCTTGGTGGAAGGGCTGGGAGTGGGGAGGGGGAGGGGGAGGTTTTGGTCATTGAGAATTATCCCATGTGGAAAAGTACAGGGTGAAACGTAAACACAAAAGAAATTAATGCTTTTTAGCAGAGGGGGAAGCTTCGATGCAACCATTTTGGATTTAAATTTTGGAAAAAAATGGGGATGGTACTTCGAGGTGTAGAGAATAAAGGAGATTAAAGAGAAGTTTTGTTTTATGAACTGGTTGTGGAGAAAAAAAAGTTTTGATATGTTACTTCGTCTCACTATTAAACGAAGTTCGTCTAATTGCAGCGGCGCCATCTGGTGACGAAATTTAGTGGAAAAATTTGTAAAGATACTTCGAGGTATATAGTACAAAGTACATGAAAGAGAATTTTTATTCCAACAACTGGCTATGCCTAAAAAAATATTTTGAAAAATTACTGCATGTTAATATGGAACGAAACTCATCGAGATGTGGCTCCGCCATTTTGGGACCATATCTAGTGAAAAAATTTGTAAAGATACTTCGAGGTATATAGTACAAAGTACACGAAAGAGAATTTTTATTCCGTCAACTGGCTATGCCCAAAAAAATATTTTGAAAAATTACTCCATGTTAATATGGAACGAAACTCATCGAGCTGTAGCTTCGCCATTTTGGGACCATATCTAGTGGAAAAATTTGTAAAGATACTTCAAGGTATATAGAACAAAGTACACGAAAGAGAATTTTTATTCCGTCAACTGGCTATGCCCAAAAAAAACATTTTGAAAAATTACTCCATGTCACCATCAAACGAAACTCATCAAGCTAGTGAAAAATCTAGAAATTTTAAAAAAGTCACAAATCTAGTGAAAAAATTTATAAAGATACTTCAATATATATAGAACAAAGTACACCTAAGAGATTTTTTATTCCATCAACAGGCTCTGTGCAAAATATGAAGAAGTAGCAAATAATCTTTTTTACAGACTGGAAAATTCTAAACTGACTGCACATGGATTCCTTGAGGACCGTCCTTGAAACATTCAGAAACACTGATAAAAATTTTTCATAATTATCCTGCCTTTGGAAAATTATCGTTTTTTTTTCTAATTTTCGTTTTATTTATTTATGAGCCAAAGTGTGAGTAGCCGGATCTAATAGAGGCATACAAGCACGCGCCATTTTTCCATACTGCCAGGTTAACACAATGGCACACCTATCGCCTCTTATCGCTTTCAATTATAGCGCGAAACATCGCGTAAAGCGACTTCAATCGTTCCTCGGTATCCCATTTTGTTTCGTTCTCGTAACAATCTCGACGTAAGCCTGAACGCGACGAAGAAACGAAAATTAATGTCCCCTCAAGTCTACTGAGGATTTCATTACGCCCGATAAGCTTTATGAAAATAAACTTTTGTGCGATAAAGCGATGAGTGTTGGAACAACCTTGTCGTCATGAAAGTATTTTAAAAAATTGTATAAACATAAAATTATTTTATTTTTCACAACGATGTGATTTTTAAATAATTTTATCAAAGTATTATTAATAATTTATGATTTAATATATCTTTCGGATTTTGTTTAAATTTTGTTGATAATGTTAATTTTCCTTAATACATTATTTCGAAAAAAGGATAAATTAAATAATTTTTTATTTAAAAAATACAACGTATAAAATATTACATTCGTTCTTTCGTAAAAAAATATTAATTAGAAATACGTCATTGCAAAAATACGTATAATTTAAAACATTCATTATTTCGAAAAAAAAAATAACAACATTTATTAGTTCGAATAAAAAGTCAGAATTTAAAAACCCATCGTTTCGAAGAAAAATCACAAACTAAAAAAATCCATTATTCACGAAAAAGAATGATATTAAAAAATGATTATAAAAAACAGAAACCAAAAAATTCACGATTCCGAAAAAGAATTACAAACAAAAAAAATCTTTTCTTTAAGAAAAAGTATGATTATAAAAAATTACTACGAACAAAAAAAAAATAAAAAAATCCACTATTTCGAAAGAAAAAGCTGAGAATAAAAAAAAATAATTCAAAAAACAATCCCAAACAAAAAAATCCACTATTTCGAAAGAAAAGCTAAGAATTAAAAAAGTCATTCTTTCAAAAAACGAACCCAAACAAAAAAATCCATTATTTCGAAAAAAAAGTATGATTTAAAAAAAACCATTTTTTTTTTCAAAACAATAGCAAATTATAATTCAAACAGCGGAGAGGGGTAGAGAGGGGTGACGAAAAAAAAATTTTTTTGGTTCCTCGATCTTGGTCGATCCGCCATCAGAGGAGGATAGAGGGACACTCGTACATCCGTAGAATTATGTAAATCAGTGTTGAATGTGGAATTAGCGTGTTAGAGGGACAGTCATTGTCCCTTCGGCATTGGAGTCGTTGATGGTCGAGCGGAGTTTTTGAGGTCGTAACAGTGATGTTTGGTCCAGGAACGGTTAGAGGCGAGGGGTGGGGGAAATCGTGTACTTCGCAATTATTGGAGCACGAGAGGCAAAAAATAATGGTAAAAAAAAAAAGTTTTAAAAATCGGCTCACTGTTAGTTGGGTAGTATTAGGTGGATATATTTAGTGTACAGCGGAGAGTTAAACTCGGTTTACTGCTAGTGGAAAAAGCATGGCCGTAACTTTTGTCGGACGGACAAATCGTCGGACATTCACGTGTATGATGTTCCGTCTGGTCCTCCATCCGTCTCGAGCACGCGAAGTTCCCTCTTTTTTATGCCAGAGATGAGAGAGAGAGAGAGAGAACGAGCTCATTTTCTTTTCTTTGACTATGGAGAGTACACAGCCATTTTACACAACAGAGATAAAGAGAGAGAGAGAGAGAGAGAGAGAGATAGACAGAGATTTTATTATATGTTTATCATACAAATATATATATTATTTATAATAATAATATATTTTATTTTTATATCTATTTTAAATATATAATATATTTTCATATTATAATTATATATTATTATATATTTTACAGATTTATAAAATATATTTAATATATCGATTAAATGTATTTTTATATATCAATTATTAATATATAATATTAAAATATAATTTATTTTATTATATTATATAACATATGTGTGTGTGTGTGTGTGTGTGTGTGTGTGTGTGTGTAGATATATATATATATATGTATATATATTTTTAATATTATATATTTATAATCGATATATAAAAATACATTTCATCGATATGTTAAATATATTTTATAAATCTGTAAAATATATAATAATATATCATTACGAATAATATATATATAATATTTTATAATATCATAATATTATTATAATATTAATATTCATAATATTATGTTATATTATTCGTAATGATATATTATTATATATTTTACAGATTTATAATATATATATATATATATATATA
>JAPYZI010003150.1:0-19111 GCA_030523105.1 Ophioninae sp. A BG-2022a | reverse complement strand
GATTTCTTATGGGAGTTTCTTATTGCGGTTTTTTATAGGATTTTATTAAAGTGGTTACTTATGGAGATTTCTTATGGGAGTTTCCTATTGCGGTTTTTTATAGGAGTTTTTTATGGGGTTTTCTTGTCGTTTTTTCTTATAAGGGTTTCCTATGGGGTATTGGTGATTTCTATTCTATGATGATTTCTTATGGGAGTTTCCCATCGTGATTTTTGATAGGATTTTTTAATTATGGAAGTTTCTCGTCAAAGATTCTTACGGTGAGTTCTAATTGCCCAGAAAGATAAATTACAATCAATGAACATTTAAAATATCAAAAATTCATTTATTTTACAATTCTTCAGTATATCATTCAATAATTGTAAGAAATATGTATTTTGCATTCTAAACAAATTAATTAACATACAGTTTTATTTATATTCTATTCTTTCTTCTTGCTATTTATTTTCCATTCGCTTCCAACAATTAAAACTTATATTGTTTATTAATAATTAAGGCAATTTTGAAATTTCATCATTTTTTAATCATTTTTTGGTTCATTCGGTTATACCCAATTTAGAGAATTGCAATAAACAATGGAAGTTAACGAGTCTCTAAATCTCCTCTCCTGATTCCCTTTTTCTTCGGTTCTGGTTTCGTCCTTCTTCAGCCTCGTTTTCTTGGACCCTCCTCAGGGCCTTAAAAACCCTTTCATCGATTTTACTTCTCGGGGTTAAAAATATTTCTCGTACTTGAACATTGAGGGTACCGATCCGGTACTGGCTGGCCATTGTGTACCCCGTCGAGATTTTCGCACCTCTCGTACTCATTGATCCCGCTCGAGGACTCATCCCTTTTATTGCACTTTCAAGTTCGCACTCCAAAGGATTCTCTTCCTAGAGCTCGTCTTCGATTGTTACGTTTCAGAGAATAATTACTCCGTCTAACGTTTTTGCCCTTTGATTTTAACAGATTTCAAAGTTCTTCGTGGCTGACGACTTCAACATTGGAATTGTTGAAGACTCCTTGAAAACCAATTAAAGAACTTAATTAAGAACTTAATTAGAAATCGTTCGATTCATTTTTCAACCTGGATCATGAATCATCCTGGAACTCTTGGACCAACGTAATTAAAAGACACTAGGAAACTTCTAGAACTTTCGTCAAATGAGGAAGTGGAGAATTTCCATTGGGAATTGTTATGGAATTATTGAAAAAAAATGTCGGCTTTTTCGATGGGTTTTCTGGGGGAATAGAGTATTTGATGAAAATTCTAGGTTTTATTTTACGATGGGTTATTGGAATAAGGATTTCTTGCCTGGTTTAGAATGGGAACCCAAACAAAAAGGATTTTATGAAGATTTTGGTTTCGTTTTGGAATTTAAATGATTTTATCAAGCTTTTCGATGTTAACTTGTTATCGAAAAGGATTTTATCAAGCCTGATTAAACTTAAAAATAAAAAAAATTAAACTGATTTAAAAAAATTAAACTTAAAAAATAAACTTAAAAATAAAAAAAATTAAAACCCAAATAACAAGGATTTTATCAAGGCTGTGGCAGCCAGAATGGATTTTATCAAAGCTTTGGCAACCAACAGGGATTTTATCAGGCGTTTTGCAGCAAAAAGGGATTCTATCAAGCCCTTTGATTTTCTTTTGCAGCAAAAAGGGATTCTATCAAGCCCTTTGATTTTCTTCTGCAATCAAAAAGGATTTTATTAATCCTTTTGCTTTCGTTCTGCCACCAAAAAAGATTTCATCACGCCTTTTGCAGCCAAAAGGTATTTTATCAAGCCTTTTTGAACCAAAAGGGATGCTATCAAGCCCTTTGTTTTTCTTTTGCAGCCAAACGAGTTTTTATCAACCCTTTTGCTTCCATTTTTCAACCAACCAAGTTTTTATCAATCCTTCTGCTTTCATTTTACAACCAAAAAGGATATCATCAAGCCTAACCTGAAAACCCAAACAAAAATAACTTGACCAAGTTTCCACCGTTTCTTTCGCAACGAAAAAAAAAATTCCAACTACCAATGACATCCCAATGTTGGCTATCAAACCCCAAAAGAATTTCGAAGTATTTAACTCAATGTTAAAAAGCTATAAAAACTGCCAAAGTTGCGAAGAAAGAGAGAAAAGAACCAGAGTTGAAACGACGAATCACTGTACCGGAAATGAGTGAAAAAGGTCACTGGAATACTGACGATTGTGACTGGAAGAAGTCCAGGGGAAGAAAACAGAAACTCGTCTGCTCTTTCACGTTGCCAAAAAAAAAAAAAAAAAATAAAACGTAACAAAGGGGAAAGAAGCGGAGTTTTAAATCACGTGGATGTTTCGAATGTTCCCAAGAAGAGGCATCCAGTCTCGAAGACCAGGACCAGCTATGCGCGAACAAATGCGGTTCTAAGGTGATCCTTTAGCTCCGCCCATTTCTCAATGACAACCCTCATTCGATCCTTCGCAGGAGTTACACTAGGACCTATGTAAACATTGATCGAACGACAATACGAGGTCTTCCACCGTTTCTCCTCCAGGATGTCCTAAAAATCCAACTTGAAAGCGTCTCTTCCCTCTCCATCCCCTTCTTTCTCTCTAAAGCCCTTTTTCATCATTGAGGAAAACAAACAGCCCTGTAGTGGTGAATTGACGAGGCGAAGAAAAATTGCAACGGGAAGTTCATCATCGATCATCGTTCAACTCGTTTTGTCTGAATGACAAACGGAAGGATCAATCTTTTTCCTTCCGTTTTGCAACCGAAAAGAATTTCGTCAAGGTTTGTCATTTTAGCTGACAATTAAAGTTCATTGTTTTATTCAGGTTTGCAATTTCAGCTGGCAATCAAAATGGATTTTCATCAAGATTTGTCGTTTCGTCGGAGAATCAAAGAGGATTTTATCAAGATTTGTTGTTTTCTCTGGGAATCAAAGAGGGTTTTATCAAAGTTTATTATTTTAGATGGCTATAGAAATGAATTTTATCAAGGTATGTCATTTTGGCTGACAATTAAAGTGGATTTTATCTAGGTTTGGAATTTTGGGTGATCATCAAAATAAATTTTCATCAAGATTTGAGGTTTAATCTAATAATCAAAATGGATTTTATCAAGATTTATGATTTTATCTGGCAATCAAAATGGATTTTATCAAGATTTGTAATTTTATCTGGCAATCAAAATGGATTTTATCAAGATTTGTAATTTTATCTGGCAATCAAAATGGATTTTATTAAGATTTATCATTTTATCTGACATTAAAAATGGATTTTATCAAGATTTGTAATTTTATCTGGCAATCAAAATGGATTTTATCAAGGTTTGTCATTTTATCTGGCATTAAAAATGGATTTTATCAAGATCTGTCGTTTAATCTGGCAATGAAGATGAATTTGATGAAGATCCGTCATTTAATCTGGCAATCAAAATGGATTTTATCAAGACCACTCGTTTTATTTTGGATTCAAAGTGGATTTTATCATGATTCGTAGTTTCATCTATTGACCAAAGTGGTTTTCATAACTTTTTCTCCATTTTCTCCTTTCATTTAGCAAATAAATACAAATTTTATCAACCCTTTGGCTTTCCTCTACCAACAACAAAAAAAAAAAAACCCAATTGCCCCAACTTTTCCACTTTCGTGTGTCAACAAATAATGATTTCTTCCAGCTTACGATTAAACCCCAAAATAGTAACCCATACAAAAGTTCATTCAGCCTGCCATGAAACTCCAACCAAAAAGTAATTTTATTATTCATCTTGCTTTCATTTTGCATTAATAAAAAAAAAAAACAAACAAATATATCATCAAGCCCAAACGAACAGGATTTTCCCCGAGTCCTTCGCTGTATTTTCCCAGCCAGAAGGATTTCATCAATCACTATGACGCAACCTCATTAAAAAAAAACTTAAACAAAGAGGACGTCATCAATCCGTTAAGTTCAACCGTACCAAAAGGACGTTCATTGGGTCTAGAAAACCGGTGGAATCCGTTGGTAAAACTAAGGAAAAATGGTAGTCTGTTGAGTGAACTCGGTTGGTTGGAGTTTCATTTCAGCTGGGTCCGAACGATAGGTAAGCAGGTTGAACGCGTCTTAAAAACCGGTCGCGTTGAATTTTTTCGAAAAATCGAGTTTCCCCAACAAAGAAGAGGGGTTTTTAGTCAGGCTGGGGTGAGAGTCGAAGAATACGGACGTATTTTTCACCTTCTTTATTAAGCCTTTAGGATGAGCCGTGGTCCCGCTGCGCGTAGCCTCCGTTACAGCCTCCGGTCGAATATTTTGTTCACCGATGCGGGAGCATGATTATATCCGTTTACACAAAGAAGAGTCGAAAGAATTGTGCGAGTCTGGATTGGCCGAAGCGTCTCAATCTTCACCGATCTGCAACTGTGTTTGTATATCCAATCGGTGGGGAGGTTCGGAAAGGGGCCCCGAAGAAGATCAACGTGATAACGTCAGCCGGAGTTTCTTTTTGTCGAGGGGCCATTAAGTAACAGCTGGCATGACTTATCCGCCTTTTAGTCGATTCCTCTGCCTCGTTCGAACGAAAAAAAAAAAAAAAAAAAAAAAAAAAAACAAATAACAAAAAGCCTCCTTTAAACTTTGAGGCCCCGAACCAGGAGCCAACGTCGTCAGGATTATTCAGGATTGTTGGCTGGCCTATCAGGACACGATCTCCGTGAGAATTTTCCTGTGGATTGTCCAGAAGACTTTTCTTATCGATTTTCGTGTTTCGATAATTATAGTTGATTGACATTCGAAATGTAACGATTCAGAGCCTAGGGACTTTTTTAAAGCCCACTAGGGGCAATCGTGAGGTGGTAATGCTGGGCGTTAAAAAATTCGTGACATTTAAAAACCCTAGGGAATTTTTTCAAGCCCACTAGGGGAAATCGTAAGGTGGTAATGCTTGGCGTTCCAAAATTCGTAACATTTCTAAACCTAGGGAATTTTTTAAAGACGACTAGGGACAATAGTGGGCTAGTAATAATCAAGTTACCAAACTTTGCAACATTTCGGGGCTTAGGGAATTTTATAAAGACGACTAGGGACAATAGTGAGCTGTTACTATAAACTACGCGACGTTTCGAAGTCTAGGGAATTTTTATAAACAGAGCTAGTAAATCGTACCAGTGCTTTGCATTGGAAGCGCAACGTTCCAGATCTTTGTGTATATTTCATAGACGACTAGTGAAAATGGTAGTGAAACTAGCCTAGGGATTTTTAGGAAAAAACGTGCTTACACTGAAGTATCGTTATAAAATCAGGTATATCACTGTTTCATGACACACCAGGTAAGAAAGTTACCAAGCTTTATCACCCATCACTATCTAGGGATTTCGTTAATGTAACTAGACAACCCAGCGATCTAGTGACTTTACGTATAAATGAGCAAATTAATAAAATAATTCGGTACAAAATAGCCAATAGGAAACTTCATGATATTCCGAGGAGTTTATAACCCAAACAAACCCAAACATCCAAAAACAGGGATGAAGGAAGATCCAATAGGGAAAATGGGATTCTCATGGTATTGAAAGGGCACAAAATGGCCGGTAAGTTTTACGAGGTAACTTGGAAGTTACGTGGGCTGGCCTTTTTCTCATAATCCTCTTAACCCGTATTTGCATCAATCTCATTAGACACGATCGTGTATATTCTTCGTGTGTTTTGTGCGGAAAGTTAAGGTGTGTAGGTTGCACAACCCTCGTGATGTTTTTTTTTTTATTTTTTTTTTTTCTCTTTCTCCCTCGGACTTTCACTTCGTAACGTCTACATCCGGTTGTGTGCTTAGATAGAAGAGACAGGTGATGAGCATCGGGGAAACGTTGCGTCGTGACCTTTTAAGGGGGAGTTTTACGGCCTCCGGAACTCCAGGTCGAAACGTTACGATATCGACCCAATGATTGATTCGATCGTTCCTGAAGATTCACCCCTTATTCACCGATACAACGTAGGGGAATTATCTAGGGAAAAAATTGTATCGTTTATCCCCTATCATTGGGGAAAACGATATTATTTATAATATTTATAACAGACGTAATTTAATGCGAATATTTATATACAATATCATTTGTAGTATTATTTAAAAAATATAATAATTTTAATTATTCTTTATTTTTTTTTTTTTTAATAAAGAATTATTTTTTTTATTCATCTAATACGTAATTTGGGAATTCTATTTAATCTTATCTTTGATGTAAAGATGAGATAACGAAGAACGTAAAATATTGTAGTATATTTGTTAGTTAAAAAATATTTTATTTCGTACACGAAGAAATAATAATGATAATATAATTATATTCTCTCGTTTCCCCTATAATATGTTATATATAAATATTATATTATCATGTATTATTGTTACATATTGTTATATATAATAATAATAATAATAATAATAATAATGATACATAACAATACAATATTATATATTATATTAATTTATGACGAAAGAAAAAATCGCATACACTTCAAAAGTTACTGAAAAATAGTGTAAACTATTTTTAGTGTAAAAATATTGTAAAAAATAATAAAAATTTTAGTGTAAAAAATAGTGTAAAAAAAAGTTTTATTCACACATCATAAAAATCCAGTCGAAAATCCAAAATGAACGATCCAAAAATCCCATTGAAAATAATCTTCCACATTTATTGAAATTGATTTTAAAAAAATAGTGAATCTGTAGAATTGCCTGATATTGGGTAAAAATTGTAATCGATACGATTAATGAAGGTTTACGAAAAAATAAAAAAATTCATATTTCCTTAAATCGTCATTAAAAAAAAAATGTAAAAAATGACTTGGCAGGGAAACGTTGTTTCGCACAGGTGGGGTATGAAATTCATATTCGTATTGCACTCGTTTTATTCATATATATTTTTTCACTTTCTCTCACGGTATTTCTGATTCAACGATTCACCGTGTAATCATATAAGCAGGGAAAAGGAAGGGAGGGGGGAGGAGGAGAGAAAGGGGAGTGTGGTAAATGATCCGAGGATTTCGTGTTGCCTCTTCACAGCCAATGATCACGCAGCTCCTCTCTTCCAATATGACTAGCACCTCGATAACTCGCAGTCCCTTCGAGCGTATCTTTCTAACCGAACAATTTAACTCGCCCAATCAACATAACGAATTATTATAATCCTAGCGATCTATCGCTGTTTGGACAGACTTTGCTCATCCATGAATCAGCACGTTAGAAATCACGAACGAAATTTATTTTCTCAACATTTTTTATTTTATTTATCAATCAATCCGAAATTTTATACAGTTTTTTCGATTTTTGTTTTCAAATAACATTTTCTGGCTATTTAGTTTGAAAATACCAGGCTATTTTTGGCTATTTTTAAAAAGATTTTTTTACTATTGTTAAATTTATTATTTTTAATTATTTAAAATGATTTTTGGCTATTACGAAATTTATTGTTTCAAATTATTAAAAATGATTTTTAACTTAATAGTTAAAAATCATTTTTTAATTCAAATTTAGAATTGATTTTTCGCTATTATTAAATTTATTATTTACAATTATTTAAAAGGATTTATGACTATTAATAAAACTGGGAAAAAAAGAAACAAAAAGAAAATTTAATTTGCCATTTTAAGTTTTATTAATTTATTTTGCAATTTTTTTTGTTAAAAAAAGAATTCATCGCGAAACTAATTTAAAAATAATGTCGTTAGGATATTAGACTAATTGGAAATAAAAATAACATTACGAAGCCCTTTGCTTTTGTCATGAAAAGTAAAAGAATTTTTATCAAGCTTTTTTTCTCTTATTTTGCAACGAAAAAATAACGAAGTTTGTTCTTTCATTTTGTAATGCTGAAAATGGAAAAAAGAAGGAAAAATAATAAATAAGTACGAATTGCAACTCGCCACGTCGACGATCAATAAACGTCGCGAACCAACTCTGAATCCAGTACCTTCGCGTGCAATACTTTCCCAATTAAAGTTCTAGAATCGTCAAATTAAGCTATCTTTTTTTCCCTCGCTTCAACAGTGGCAAACTTCGAGGGAGCTACGAAGGTGAAAGACGATTCGAACGTGGATTAAAAAATCGATAAGAATCATTTGACTTGACCCTGAACTCGCGACGGGGCAAATATTCGGAATGAAACGTGGTAAACCCAAATATATGTATTTATATATATACGTGTACAGTCTAGCTCAAAAGTATAACTCCTAAAGATTTTTCCTAATATTTCTGTCCGGACAAAAAATTAAATATCTCAGCGAAAAAAAATCCTAAATCAATAAACCAAACGTCATTTCAAAGAGGACAAAACCAGCTTCATTTTCATTTTTCGTTTTAATTTCTACGATTTTTTTTGTACCCGGAGCGCCATTTTGAAAAATTCGGTTTTTCGTAATTTTCGAGGTTTGCAAAATCACGTTCTAAATTTCGAAAAAAAAATGGTATCTTGGCTGCTTAGCCATAAGATCTTTGATAAGAATATAAACAGCTTTTATTTTCGCCCTTTTATAAAATTATGTGATTTTTTTTTTTGCGGTGATATTAAATTTCTTTTTTGAAAAACTTCGTTTTCTCAAAAAGACGAAAATGATTTGTAGAAATCGATAGTTTTTTTCACTTATTTTTTTTGGCTTCTAGACTAAACGAAAAAATGACAGATCTGATACTTTTGAGCAAGGCTGTATCTACATTGAGCGTGTTCACGAACGTGACAACCAACACAGTCGCGACGTTCCACTTATCTCGAGACGTAGCGGAATGTCAGTACTGGCTAGTTAACCCAGAAACTCCGAAAAGTTGAAAAAACGAAACGAGGAAGAGGCAAGAAGAGCGAGGAAGAAGGAAAAAAGAGGGAATAAGATAGTTGGGAGGCTGCAAACGAGAATCAACGACGAATCAAGAATTTCCTAATACCGATTCAACCTACGACCGGTATTCATTGATCACAAGAGTTTCTAGAGGTTGGGCTAATGCTGATTATCATCTGGTCACATCTGGTCCAATGTGATTGAAATTTGCTGTTCGTTTATTTGATTTCCCGAAATCGACCCAAACAAACCCAAACCCAAACAAAGACAAACCCACACAAAGCCAAACCCAAACGAAGTCAAACCCAAACAAAGCCAAACCCAAACGAAGTCAAACCCAAACAAAGCCAAACCCAAACAAAGCCAAACCCAAACAAAGACAAACCCAAACAAAGCCAAACCCAAACAAAGCCAAACCCAAACAAAGCCAAACCAAATCAAAGACAAACCCAAACAAAGCCAAACCCGAACGAAGCCAAACCCAAACAAAGCCAAACCAAATCAAAGACAAACCCAAACAAAGCCAAACCCAAACAAAGTCAAACCCAAACAAAGCCAAACCCAAACAAAGCCAAACCCAAGCAAAGCCAAACCCGAACGAAGCCAAACCCAAACAAAGCCAAACTCAAACAAAGCCAAACCCAAACAAAGCCAAACCCAAACAAAGCCAAACCCAAACAAAGCCAAACCCAAACAAAGTCAAACCCGAACGAAGCCAAACCCAAGCAAAGCCAAACCCAAACAAAGCTAAACCCAAACAAAGCCAAACCAAATCAAAGCCAAACCCAAACAAAGACAAACCCAAACAAAGTCAAACCCAAACTCAAATCCAAACAAAAATTTGATCCACATTTTCGTCGTCCATCATCAGGATGATAAAAAGCCTTAAAAGATTAGATCCTAATGGAGAGTTTTTATCAACGATGACGTTGTCAGCGATGTGCTGTGCTGTGTTGGGAAAACAAGCTTTGTGAATGCAGCTGGCAGCTCCGCAGTGCCATCTGATATGGATATGAAAAACAACGCGCGAAAGTGGATCCGTTTGATCGAACGTTTCATCGAGAATGTTGGAGCAACGAACGCATCGTTGGATCAAGTTGAATGGGATCGTTGGTGCATTTAGATCCAGATAAATAGAATTGTGAATTAATCTTGGCTTGAATTAACCCAAAAGATAGGCCCTTAAATAGCTATAAAATCAAACCTAACGTTAGGTCATTCAGATACCTATAAAATCAATATTGGTCAATCAGACAGCTATACACCCAATATTGGATCAATCAGATATACATCGGCCCATCAGAATCATTTTTTCTTTTACAGAAAGCTTTCTAGGTCCATCAAAGTCATGTTTGCTTTCATCAAAGCCTCCTAGGTCCATCAAAGTCATCTTTGTTTCCAACAAAAGCCTTCTAGGTCCATCAAAGTCATCTTTGCTTCCATCAAAGTCATCTTTGTTTCCAAAGAAAGCCTTCTAGGTCCATCAAAGTCATTTTTGCTTCCATCAAAGTCTCCTAGGTCCATCAAAATCATCTTTGCTTCCATCAAAGCCTCCTAAGTCCACCAAAATCATCTTTGCTTCCTTCAGAGCCTTCTAGGTCCATCAAAATCATCTTTGCTTGCAAAGAAAGTCTTTTAGGCCCTTCAAAGTCATATTTTCTTCCATCAAAGCCAGGTCCATGAAAACCATATTTTTCCATCAAAAGCAAATGCCCAACGTTGGAAAAAGATGCCTAGAAATCGTCAGAAGAAAGCACACCAGAGAAATGCGACAGGCAACGAGCCACTTTAGCCAGGCTAACAAATTGATAATTAAGAGTGGCTGACTGGCGTAGTCTGGACTTGATCTCGATTAATGGCATTGTGGAGCCTCTCGCAAGACTCAAGTGGGTGTAATTAAACGCCTTCCACTCCACGCAGTGGTGAAGAAAACGCCCAGTCCTCCAGAGTTTATGCGCCGTGACGTCACGCTGATAGAAATGGTTCGGGATTACAATTGGTGAATGATGGTCGTTCAAAATGCCTAGAAATGTCAACTAATGGGATTCTGGGTATCTAGGAATCATATGGTGAAGATTGATCAAAAGGAATTGGATTTTTGGGGCACATTGACCCAATGGAGTACCAATGTTGTTTTATGCACTGGATAATGATTTCGAAAGTGACAGATGTTCGTGAGAAGTTTGATTGATTGATTAATCCATTTTTTTTTTTATTTTTATGACTATTTATTTTATAATAATAATAATAATAATAATGTATTTATTTATTTTATTATATTTATTACAAAATATATTACTTAATAAAATAAAATTTGATTTAGTAACATATTTTGTTTGTTTGGGTTTGTTTTGATAATTGCTAACTCAATAATAATAGCAAGTCAAATTTTATTTAATTTATTTTTATTTAGACGATTTCTTTTAAGTTTATTTTATTAATGTTACTATTTACGAGATTTATTTGATCTTTTGGACAATTATAAAGAACAAAGGAGAGGAAAATAAAATAATAATTCAGATGAATAATTAATTATAATTATTGTATTAAATTGATTATTGATATAATAATCTAGTACGATAATAATAACTTTACCAATTATCAACAATCATCGATTGTTTAATACGATTAAAAATTGAAATAAATAAAAAAAGAAGGGACAGAATAAAAAAGAAATAAATGACTGGCTGATGGCTGATGGATCAACGAACGGAGACCACATTGAATCCATCAATTTAATGGGACTGATCGTTTAACTGATCTTTCGATTGAACGGCTTGTTAACTTCGGAGCTTTTCTTCGGCTCGGTATTCGAATTCAATTTCATTATTGAATTCGTCGTTCGGCTCTTTGTTGATTCAATGTTTCAATTGGGGATGCAATTAAACCGTGAATTTGGATCGTTAGTTGCTTCCTCGAAACAGCTGGCTGACGAATAGTTACCCTTCGATCTAATATCACGATGATCTCTGATTATTAAGGGCTTGGGCTCCCATGAAATATTAGGATCCACGAAATCCATTTGGATCCAGAAAAACCATTTGAATCCACGAAATTCATTTGGATCCACGAAATCCGTTTAGGCTTGTTTGGGTTTGTTTGGGTTTGGACCCACGAAATCCGTTTAGGCTTGTTTGGGTTTGTTTGGGTTTGGATCCACGAAATCCATTTGGATCCATAAAATCCATTTGGATCCATGAAATCCATTTGGATTCACGAAATCCATTTGGATCCACGAAATCCGTTTAGGCTTGTTTGGGTTTGTTTGGGTTTGGATCCACGAAATCCATTTGGATTCATAAAATCCATTTGGATTTACGAAATCCATTTGGATCCACAAAATCCATTTGGATTCACGAAATCCATTTGGATCCACGAAATCCATTTGGATCCACGAAATCCATTTGAATCCATGAAATCCTTTCGGATCCCCGAAATCGATTTAAATTCACGAAATTCATTTGGGTTTGTTTGGGTTTGGATCCACGAAATCTATTTGAATCCATCAAATCCAATTGAATCCAAAAAAATCCATCTGGAACCACAAAAAAAATCCAAATATTATAAATATACAGTTAACTAATCAATCTGCTGATACAACCTTTTAAAAAACGAAAAAAGAGGTTGAAAAGTATTTACACGCGCGCGCGCACGAACTCGAGAAAAACGTGACGACAGGAAAAAGGGGACACGTACGAGGACGAGAACAAGAGAGAGGGATTAGGTGTTTTGATACTGCACCGTTAATTCGATTCGGGCCTCTTTCACGGGTATCTCGTTCAACAGGGGGAAAGAGACTCAAGCCTCACCCGGACCTCTGCGCCTTGGCTGAGTTCACACTGGGGTACTTTTCGAGCTCAGAAAAAGGGGATTTGCACCCCGTTGGTTCATCCGATTTTTTTTCAGGGGATGTTCCTCCCCTATCAAACCAACCCGAATCAACTCATTCTGATACGTTGGTTACCAAAATCTAGGAATCCCTTTCGCATCTTATCTAAAATTTCACCCCAAAAAAACCTAGACTCCACTTCAGTGTTTGACCGGAAGTTCCACCAGACGAAAATGAAGGAATCCATTTTGCGTTCGTTCGCTAGTTTTTTTGGGTTTGTTTAAGTTTGTTTGGGTTTATTTGGGTTTGTTCGCGTTGGTTTAGGTTTGTTGGGTTTGTTTGGGTTTAACTTTGTTTACGTTTGGCT
The DNA here is from genome assembly GCA_030523105.1 of Ophioninae sp. A BG-2022a. NCBI lineage: Eukaryota > Metazoa > Arthropoda > Insecta > Hymenoptera > Ichneumonidae > Ophioninae sp. A BG-2022a. Next base: position 6,160 of record JAPYZI010003150.1, on the reverse strand, counting down.
TTGTTTGGGTTTGGCTTTGTTTGGGTTTAACTTTGTTTACGTTTGGCTTTGTTTGGGTTTGGCTTTGTTTGGGTTTGGCTTTGTTTGGGGTTGGCTTTGTTTGGGTTTGGCTTTGTTTGGGGTAGGCTTTGTTTGGGTTTGGCTTTGTTTGGGTTTGGCTTTGTTTGGGTTTGGCTTTGTTTGGGTTTGGTTTTGTTTGGGTTTGGTTTTGTTTGGGTTTGGCTTTGTTTGGGTTTGGTTTTGTTTAGGTTTGTTTGGGTTTGGCTTTGTTTGGGTTTGGCTTTGTTTGGGTTTGTCTTTGTTTGGGTTTGTCTTTGTTTGGATTTGGCTTTGTTTGGGTTTGGCTTTGTTTGGGTTTGTCTTTGTTTGGGTTTGGCTTTGTTTGGGTTTAGCTTTGTTTGGGTTTGTTTGGGTTTACAAGAAAAACCAAGATTCATCGAGTCGAACCGCTTTTGACCATAATTTTGGGACTAACATCCACAAAGCTAGAAATACGAAGACAACAAAAGTTGGTAGATCGGAGATAGAGGAGGAGAGGGCTTGCGGTAGGATTGCGGTGAAGAAGGACGGCTAGAAAAAGGGGCACTGGAGTCGTTTCTCCACCGATGGAGGCATTTTCACGACCACTTTTCACTGGGAAGCGACACACACGCGCACACACATCGAACAACTGGTTTACCGGTATAACCAGAACTGGCAAATAGGAGTCCACGAGCCACGTTACCATTTTGCCTCGTACGAGGCGAGGTTGTACTACAAGAGCATTATCCTGCAGTCCTGTTGGTTCGTTGTCCCACTCAGGCTTCGTACGCACACACGCGCGTCATCCAGTACCTTCCTGACGACAAATGTGATGCCACCGATGAACGGGACAGCGAGGGGTAAAAAGGGACGCGGGGGGACTCTAAACGAATCTATAGAAATGCCGGCTTAAGGGGTCGAGAGTGTACGACGTTCGCATTCGTAATTGCGGACTTCTAAGCGCCTCGACAAAGATCTCCATGCCACTCGACTATGACCAAGCTCCCACCGGTAACGGACATGATACTCTAGTTTTTAATCTCAATAAATCCTCAAATCGTGTTACCTTCTTTTTTTTATCACCGTTGCCTCTGCTTCCATTAGGTAACCTCCCTTTCTAGGGAGATTTCAACACGATTATAGGGAGGACGATTGCACTGTGCTTTTTCGGAATTTTAAATGATAGCTTTCTTACGCCAGGTTTGGGATTTTTTGCCGGGTTTCGAATTTTAGCCCAGGTTTGGCTTTTTTGAAAGTCGATGCATTTTTTAAAATCTATGGATTTTTCACAGCCTGGGGGATTTTTGAAAATCGATGCATTTTTTTAAAAACAATGCATTTTTAACAGCCTGGGGATTTTTGAAAATCGATGCATTTTGTAAAATTCATGGATTTTTAACAGCCTGGGGGATTTTTGAATGTCGATGCATTTTTGAAAATCCATGGATTTTTAACAGCCTGGGGATTTTTGAAAATCGATGCATTTTGTAAAATCCAGGGATTTGTAACAGCCTGGGGGATTTTTGAATGTCGATGCATTTTTGAAAATCCATGGATTTTTAACAGCCTGGGGATTTTTGAAAATCGATGCATTTTGAAAAATCCATGGATTTTTAACAGCCTGGGGATTTTTGAAAATCTATGCATTTTGAAAAATCCATGGATTTTTAACAGCCTGGGGATTTTTGAAAATCGATGCATTTTTGAAAATCCATGGATTTTTAACAGCCTGGGGATTTTTGAAAATCGATGCATTTTGAAAAATCCATGGATTTTTAACAACCTGGGGAATTTTTGAAAATCGATGCATTTTTTAAAATCATGGATTTTTAATAGCCTGGGGCATTTTTTAAAATCCATGGATTTTTAACTGCTGGGGGATTTTTGAAAATCGATGCATTTTGAAAAATCTAGTGGATTTTGAAAAATCGATGGTTTTTGGGTAACAAAGCGGGGATTTAGAACAGAGGAGATGAATCGTCGGGGAATTTTGAAAATTGGGGTTTAGGGATCAAATACTACTAGGTTTTTGAAAAATGGCTAAAACCTCTATGGGACTTAAAAAATGCGATAAAAATGCAATTAAACAAATACTATTTTTTTTTTTTACCATTTCAGAATAAATTTGAATCAAACGAAATTTTGTTTGGTAAATTTTTCATTTTTCTTTCAATTACGAGTAATTTTTAAAAATGTTCAATGAAATGATTTTCTTTTTTATTCAACCATATTTAATATCGTTAGTAAAAAGCGAATCCAAAATAATGCAATTAATCTTGAAATAATAGAAACTGAATTTTTATAAAAGAATTATCAAGGTTGTTCGGTTTGAGGTTACTTATGATGTGATGATTATGAAACGCGATATTCTTGGTCAGTATGTACTCGGTCCACTTTTGCTTCGCTTATCTCGACACTTAGCGTGAATTCAACGAAACAATTGTCAAATGAATAAATAAATTGTTTTTTTTTTTTTTCAATTCGATTCAACGATTTCCGATAAATAATTATTTGTGTTTACAACCAGTGGATAGAAAATTATATAATTTGAAATATGAGGAATGAATCAGTGTCGACAATTATATTGATAAGTATTTAGGTAGAGATAAAGAATAAACGTCGTTGGCCCAAATATACAAATGTTCCTTATCTCCTATATAATTACGAATCCTCATAATGCGATTCGCCTCATTATCTACCACACATTTGGTGCGCTCAACCGCAACGTTCGGTAATAAAATCACGGATCTCTATTTTTGCAAAATTGTTTTCCATTAATGATAATTGACGCGGCGTTCACGGGGCATTAATGCCGATCAACAAAATCAATTCGAACCGTTACGCTTGACGCAACAATCTCAGTTAACTTCGAATTAATAACGATTTTATCACAGCACGGATTTTATTTATTAAAATATAATTTTTAATTGATTTTTATATATAGATTATATTTTATTTTGAAAATATATTAAATTATATTTTATAAATATAAAATATATTATATAATTTTATAAATATAAAATATAATTTAATATAATTTCAAAATATATATAATATAATAATATAATAAAATAATTTAATAATATAATATAATTTAAATATAATAAAAAATATAATTATAAAAATATAATAAAAAAAACAAATAAATTATATTTTATAAATATAAAATATAATTTATTTTTTTTTAATGAAATTTTAATATTGTTCATATTATTTAACCGAAACATGCAGATTAAAATGTATTTTAAATAATTAATTAATTAATTATAAATAAAAAAAATAGTAAACGAGATATTTATAATACAAAAAGTTCAAAATATATATACTTACAAGTTTTCCAGTTTTTTTCAAATAAAAAGAAAGTTATAAAATGAAAAAAAAAAAAAAAATTAAATTTTTAAAAAATACAAGAAATTTAGAAACATTTTCAAATATGACGAAAAATTGAACCAACTTTTGTAAGAATATTAAAACTTGTAAAAATGAAACAAAATTCGAAAAACTTTGAAAAATAAAATCAAATTAAAAAAAAAAAAAAACAAATTTCAAGAATATTATAATATTGAAAATAGAATAAAATTCTACAAATTTCGATAAACACAAGAAAATTGAACAAATTTGATTTAAAAAATATGATAATATAAAAAATGCAAAAAAATTAGAAAAATCTCAAAAATTATTAAAAAAAAAATATATATATACACCATTTATTCTAAAAATACGAAAATTCCAAAAATGCGAAAAAATTAAAAACATCTCGAAAAGTATAAAAAAAAAATATATATACATATATATAAAATCGTCATAATTTTTTAATACTCAAAACCGCATTTTGTATCGAATTCAGCCTCTCGTCCATTTGTATTTTTTTTTTTTTTTTTGTAGAAACTTGTTTCAAAATTTCGGCCGCAAGGTTTTAAGCCCCTAATTTGAAGCGAGCTAATAGAGAATCCAGCCAAAACGGATTTGTAACGTTTCTTCGGGGCTGCAGAAGCTCGCACATGTGGCCCTTTTCAAACATCCGTCTTTTTCATCGTTGTCGCACGCCCGTCGAGAAAGAAACAAAGAAAAAGTGGGCCTGGACCAACGCTCGGATACATCCGTCGCTCTCGTTTATCCAACTCTGCGTGGCACACGTTTCTACCAAGCGGAACTAACGTTTCGATAATATTCCTCGTGTGAAAGGGAGAACGAACAAAGCCTAAGAAATAAATAAAAGAAATCGAAAAAAGAAGGACGAAACAGTGCGGTGGTTGCGTTGAGGAACAAAGCGATCGTGTATTCCGGTTCAGTTAAAGGGATTCGATAATAGTCTCATCGATTTTTTCAGAATCGAATTTAATTAAATTGAGTACTTAAGGTTTTTGAAATTACGTGAATTTTTATTTATTTATTTATTTTTTTTTTTTTTTTAATTGGTAGCAAATATTTTCGAAAATTTTATCAATTTAATATTTAACATTATTAGAAAAATAAATAGCAAATTAATATTTGACAATATTAGCAAAAATGAGCAAATAAATATTTAGCAAATATTAAGCAAAAATGAGCAAATCCATATTTATTAAGTATTAGCAAAATTAGCAAAATCATTTTTTCTTGATCGATTGAAAAAGGAAATTTCCATTTTCGGCTCAATTGGAATATTTATCTTTTCGGAAGGTGTAGTCATTGATTTTTTTTTTCAATTTCTTTAATAAAACGATTTTTTTCGTTTTATTTTTCAAGAGAAAAAAAAACATTTTTTTTAAATAAATCAATTTTGCAATGTTACTTTATTTTCGTAGTAATTAGATCGGTTTTTATTATAATTTTAGCATTAATAATTTTACAAAACAATAATTTATTATATAATTATTATTAATATTTTTTTATTCCATGAATAATAATTTTTAACGATTTAATAAATATAATATTACTACATAAATAATAATAAATTATCATCGTATATAATAATTCATTATTTAAATGATTATCTACTGTTTTCTTAATTTTAATATTTTCCAATGACATTATTCCTCAATGTTTAATAATACTCTTAAAAAATATAATTAAACTAATACATTTTCTAAATAAAAAAAAAACCTTTATTAGAATAAAAAAAAAAGAATGCTCGTCCATAAATTGACAAAAATACGACGACAGGCACTTACGTTATTTGACTTATTAATCACCCTTTTCTAAACAGCCATTTGATCGAAAAGTGCAGCTGCAGTCTTTTCGAAAGATCGAAGGGAAGAAAAAAAGAAGGAAAAAAAAGTTTCGAAGAGGGCACTGAAAGAAACAGTGGGGATCAGCGTAATACCACCCAAGCTATGACTTTGAGTTGAGGCCCCCTCTGGGAACTTTGTCGAGCCCGGAAGTCGATCGTAAAATTGGATCAGAATCCACGTGTATTATACGAGGTAGAATTGCTATTTCAATGGAAAATGCTATTCCCATCGAAAAAAAAGTCAAAATAACTGTCAAAAGTCTATAATAAATAAATAAATAAATAAATGAATAAATAAATTAATTAATAATAATAATAATAATAATAATAATAATAAATAAAATCTCCTATTGAACAATAATTGTTTTGCCCTCGCACAATATTTATTATTATATACAGAAGAATAAATTAAATTTAAAAAAATGTTTAATTATAATGAATGTATTAATGTATTAATTATAATGAATAAATAATTGTATTAAATTAATTTGTATATATATGATTTTATATTACATTAAATTATATAATACAAAAATAAATATTTATTTTTTATTTATATATTATACAATATTATTAAACAATAACATACTTTGATTTAGATTCTCATATACATATATATATGGATTTTATATAATATGAATTTATATCAATATTTTTAAAAAACCAAGAGAAATGTTCAAATTTCAATTAAAAAAAACCCAATAGAAATTTTCAAATTTCAATTAAAAAAAAACAAAAGAAATTATCAAATTTCAATTAAAAAAAAAAACCCAAAAGAAATGTTCAAATTTCAATTTTAAAAAAACCAAAAGAAATTATCAAATTTCAATTTAAAAAAAAAACCAAAAGAAATGTTCAAATTTCAATTTTAAAAAAACCAAAAGAAATTTTCAAATTTCAATAAAAAAAAAAAAAACCAAAAGAAAT
>JAPYZI010003149.1:0-19114 GCA_030523105.1 Ophioninae sp. A BG-2022a | reverse complement strand
CGCGAGGCTCGGGCGCGAGGCTCGGGCGCGAGGCTCGGGCGCGAGGCTCGGGCGCGAGGCTCGGGCGCGAGGCTCGGGCGCGAGGCTCGGGCGCGAGGCCTCTCCCGTCGGGGCGAGGCGCGTTCGAGACCGATCGCGGCTCCAACGGGAAGACCCACCGTCCGGGAACGCCGACCTCGATCGTTGATTCGCGACGCGCCTCCGCGATCGATCGATCGTTCGGCTTTGAGAAAATAACGGGGACCGGCGGCGAGCCTCTCGCGACGGATACTCCCGAAAGGATACTCCCGTTCGAGAGAGTCACCGGGCGTACGCGCGCGTCGACGCCCGAGTCCTCGCGGCGCGTTCCTTCTTTTTCTTGAGAAAAAAACAAACGCTCGCCCCTCGCGGAGAGGATCGAACGAGAAAGGTCCGACGAGCTTTTAGCCCGGTTCGTGCTTTCCGGGAGAGCGGACGTCGCCCCTCCGAGCGTGAAAACGGGAACGATGAGATTTCTGGTCACGAACTCGCCATTCTCGCGCTTTTCCGCCGAAGGAGCGCGACTCGCGAAGGGTGCCCCGAGCCCGACGTCCGAGGCGTTGATCCGCTCGGAAATCCTCGCGGAGCGGGTCTTGATATTTCAGGCACGAATCGACGATTCCGTCCCGCCGCCCCTCCTCCGACCTCCGACCTCCGCGAGGCTCGGAAGTCATATTTTTCAAACGCCCGAGCTTTCGTTCCTCCAAGATCGGCGGTCTCCGTCCGAACGAACCTTTCTTCTCGAAAAATCATTCTCGCGAACGAGTCCCTCGTTTTTGCTCGACGCTCGAGCGCGAACGTCCAACGTTCGACCGTCTCTCTCTCTCTCTCTCTCTCTCTCTCTCTCTCTCTCTCTCTCGTACCGTCGTTCGTCTTTGTTTATTTTTTGTTTTCGTTGTTTCTCGTTTCTTCCGTCGTTCGTTTCCTTCCGAGTTTTCGAGACGCGACGGGATCGGACGATCGGCGCGAGTCGTTCGATCGATTCGCGCCGGCCGCTCTTTTTTCCCGCATTTTTTTGCAAATGTTTCCTTCTTTCGTGTTTGTTCGCTCCGCGACCCAACCTCCGCGGATAATTAACAATTCAAATGGGATTGCTACAATATCACGCTCCGGAGGCCTGCCTCCGGATCGGGACCGATCGGTCGCGCGATCGACGCGCGAACGCGCGACGCGCGTGCCGTTAATCCGGACGCGTCGTTAACCACGAGGCGGAAGCGAGTGGAAAATGCGTTTTTTTCAAAAATTAGAGCGAGACGCGGGTTTTTTTCGTCACTCGTCGTTACCGCCGTTGCGACTCGATCGCGAGGAAACGCGGCGAGCGCGTCGAGGAATCCGAGCCCGGAGCCCGGAAAATCCTCCGATCCCGGGAAACGATCGTTCCGAGAAAACGCGACACGCGCCACCGGAACGGGAGAAGGAGAGGAGCGCCGGGATGAGGAAAAAGGACGAAACGATAAGCCGATTGAACCGAGATTTTCGGCCTCGGATTTTTCCATCTCTGATAATTAATTTCCCTCTCGATTCCTTTCCCGCTTGGAGAACTCGCTCGAGAAACGAGCAGCCGGAGACGCCCCGGAATTACCTTTTCCCTTCGGGGTATCCTTCTCCTCCGCGGATACCCGTTTTCCTCGAGAGGCGCGAGGCGGGCCGAGAGGGCTCCGCGAAAAGGTTACGAACCGCCGCCGCCGCCGCCGCCGCCGCCGCCGCCGCCGCCGCCGCCGATCGTTTCGCTCGACGCGTAACCACCGGGCGTTCCTCGCGTCTCGGGAGCGTTACGGAACGCCGTCGCGTACGGAAGAGCCTTCAAGGCCGTATTGAAATACGGTTCGCGGTAACGCCGCGTCGATATCGCGTCCGATAATTATTCTCGTTGCGACGAGTTTGCGTTCCGTACGCTTCGATCGTTCGCAACGAGTCGCAATTATTGTTCCGATTGAAGAAAAAACTTACCGACGCGACGGAAACGAACGCGAGGAGACGAAACGACTCTGCAGCGATGAATAGGCGTGGATCTTGACTTCCGGCTTGCGACGATATTCGAGGCGCGTCGGGGCCGATTTTGCGGCTCTACGGCTGGACGAATCGTCCCAGCCGAGAGCCAAAATTTACATTTTTAACGAGGCTCTCCTCCGTTCCGACCTCGTCTCGCGAACGTCCCTCTTTTTACCCTCGACGATTTCCTCGAACGAACCAATTTCCCGTTTTCACGAATGTTTTTTAACCGTTCCCGCGCTCTCGGCAGCGCCGCCGCCGCCACCCTTCCCACGCTCCGAGAACCGCCGTCGAGCCGCTTGTCAAACACTCGTTGACCCTTTCGTCTCGAAGACGCGCGACCACGTGCGGTTTTTTCGCTTCGCGTTTGTCGATACGTTACGCGTCTCTGTCGTCGTTCGGACCCCGACCGTTCCGAGTATGGGAAAAGGACGAAGGCACAAGCCCAAGAAGAATTTCGCGGAGAAACGCCGCGAGAAGCAACAAGTAAGCGCGTTTTTTCTTGGTTATGCGCGCCGTTTCGCGACGAGCGCTCCGCGCGGAGAGGTTCCGTCGACGACTCGCCGAATCTCCTTTTCCGCTTCCGTCCACCCGGGAAACGGTTCTTTCCGTTTCGAGCACGCGAGAACCGAGTTCGTAATTTTTGGCGACGCCTCTCTCAGAACAGGGACGAGTGGGACAAAATACCCCAGCGATGCTACGCCGATATCGTTCGGGAGAACGAGGACTTTGAGAATTATTACAAAACCCAAAACATCGTGAGGGAGGACCAGTGGTCGAGTTTCATCGGCGCTATGAGAGACAACCTTCCCGTCGCGTTTCGCATAACCGGTTCCAAAGCCGAGACCAAAGCTCTACTGGACATTATAAAGGGCGACTTTTTCGAAGAAATACTCAACACCGGACTCGAGGATCGAGAGACCGTCGGTACCCGCGAAAAAATGAAGCCCCGGTGCTTGCCTTTCTATCCGGACTCTCTGGCTTGGCAGTTGCAACTCACTCGTAAGGACATCAGAAGATCCGAGGCTTACTTCAGGCTCCATAACTTTTTGATATCCGAAACCAACAGCGGAAGTATAAGCAGGCAAGAGGTCGTCAGTATGATACCGCCTTTGGTGTTGGACGTCGAGCCGTGGCACAAGGTACGTCCCGATCCCGTCCCGTCGTTTTTTCCCCGTCCGATGCACCGTACGCGCGCGCGCGCGCGCCGCTCTAAATCGTAAACTTCAGGTCTTGGATATGTGCGCCGCGCCCGGCTCCAAAACCGCCCAATTGATCGAAGCTATCCACGCGGACGAAAAAACATCGCCTCCCGGTACGTCGCGACTCCCCTCCGATTAAAAACGCCGCTCGTTTCCGTTTAAACGCGCGTTTCTTTTTTTTTTTTTTTTTTAGAGGGTTTCGTAATAGCCAACGATTTGGACAATAATCGTTGCTACATGCTGGTCCATCAAGCCAAAAGACTCAACAGCCCGAATATCTTGATAACCAATCACGATTCGTCCGTAATGCCGAATTTTCGCGTTACCAACGCCGACGGTACCGAAGGCTCGCTCAGGTAAGTCTGAGCTCGCGAGAGAAAGGAAAATTCGCGTTGTCGCGGGAATAAGAATCATCGTCGCCCGACGGAAATAACCGACTTTTTTGCGACGGGCAGATTCGACAGAATTCTGGCCGATGTGCCTTGCAGCGGCGACGGCACCATGAGAAAGAATCCTGATATCTGGTGCAAGTGGAGTCCGGCGAACGGAAATAACCTTCACGGGTAACTATATTTTTCGTTTCTCGTTCGCTTCTTCGAGAACGAACTTTGACCGGGACGACCGCGACTCCGTCGCGCGTACCGAGGATCGAACGTCGCGAGAAACTCGGGTTTCCCGAATTCGCGAGGTCGCGCGTCCATCTTTTTTCGGTGTTACGACGCTCTTGAGGTCGACCGAAGCAACGATCGATCGTCCGATGCGCGATTTCAACCGCGAGTGTACAAGTATCCGCGAGCAAGGAGAGGAGTTTCAAATTTTGGAGGTCGCGCGTTCTCGAAACGTACGGAAACGGCTGTTTTTTGCAGAATTCAGTACAGGATAGCGAGGAGGGGTTTAGAGCTATTAGAAATTGGTGGAAAAATGGTGTACTCGACGTGTTCGTTGAATCCGGTGGAGAACGAGGCGGTGTTGCACAGGCTGCTGCGCGAGACCGGAGATTCGGTGCGGCTGATCGACGGTCGAGACTTCGTGCCCGGCTTGAAGTGCGATCCGGGCGTAACGACGTGGATGCCAGGTTCGAAGAACCTCGACTATTACAAAACATGGGAGGAAGTTCCCGAGCAGTGGCAAACGCAGATACGTCCGAAAATGTTTCCTCCCGGACCGGAAGACGCGCCCAAGTACAACCTGGAGAAAAGGTATCTCTTCCCGTTCGATCCCCGAACCGATCTCGCAATTACGGCGTTTAGGAGCAAGACGATTTCTCAGTATGAGGATACTTCCTCATCATCAAGACACCGGGGGCTTCTTCGTAGCCGTTTTGGAAAAAGTGAGCGCTCTGCCGTGGGAAAGCGAACAGCCCGCCGTCCGAGACGACGAAACGGTCAACCGAGTCGGCCCGGAGGACGAAGCGTCCAAACCCGAGAGCGAAACGAGCGAAAACAAAAAGAGAGGACCCGAGGAACCCAAGAATCCTTGGGCACCGCAGAGAAAGAGGAAAAGAGTCATCGGGTATCGGGAGGATCCGTTCGTGTTCTTCAAAGACGAGACCGAGGACGTTTGGCCCTCGATCAAGTGAGTAACCGAAACACGGCCGAACGAACTCGCCGAGTCCGAGCGGAGCGACGCGATCTCTCAATTATCGTTTCGCAGAGAATTTTATCGCATATCCGACGAGCTGGATCCTCGATGTTTGCTCGTGAGGTGTCACGAGGGAAAGAAGAAAAACGTTTACTTCGCGTCGCCGGCGATAAGAGACATAGTTCTGTCCAACGAGGACCGAGTCAAGATGATCAACACCGGAGTTAAGACTTTCGTCCGTTGCGACAACAGGAACATGAAATGCGCTTTCAGGCTCGCCCAGGAAGGAATCAAGAGCGTAGTCGCGTTCATCGGTGACAATCGCAAAGTCCCGATAAGCAAGGACGATCTGACGATGCTTTTGCAAAACGACAATCCTCACGCGCCACCGGAAATCGAGAAACTGAGCAAACCGACGCAGGATCGTCTCAAAGATTTCCGTTCGTAAAGTATTCATTAATTTTAAACGGACGTTCGACGAATCTTCGAGTTCAATGTACTTTGATCGTCACTTAGCGACCGGAAGCTGTATTCTTTCGTACACGGGAGAAAGTAACGAGGGCGCTGATCCCTTGAAGCTGGAAATGGTCGGCTGGCGAGGCACTATGTCTCTACGGGCTTACGTTCCCGTTCACGATGCGATTCATTATTTGCGGCTTCTCGGTGCCGACTGCTCCAAGTTTGGTGAGTTCGGTCGTTCTTTCCTTTCTTTTTACCTTTTTCACCTTTTCTTTTTTCTCAACATTTTGTACCTTTCATCTTCCAGAAAAAAACAAATTCAAAGAAAACCGCGACGCAATGGCGCTAAAGGGGGAAAGCGCGAACGGCAATTGTTCGCAAGACGATACCGACGAGAAACTGAATCTCGAAGAGCCGGAAGTACCCGAGCCAACTCGATCCAACGAAGAAACTGCTACTTGATTCCTCCCCCGTTTCAACGAATCGTTCGGACGAGATATCTCCCGCTCGGCGATTCGTCCGTTCGTCTGTTTGATACGAGTATCGAAATAAAGAGGTACTATTGCGTTTTACAAAATAGTGGGGGGGGTTTCTTATCCACCGTGAAAAAAACCGCGAAGGAAAAAAATCGACGTTTCCCTAAAAAAACAGCGAGAAAATTGATTTTGTTTTCTTCAAATTACTATCAACGGGATTGCACGATTGAACGAGAAAAATCGCTCGTTTTTAATCGAAGCTCATTTTGTTCAACGTTTTTCTGAAGCTGATTTCATTATTATTATTACTATTATTACTCCGCTCGTCTGATCCTAAATTTCGTTTATTCAAAACTAGAAAAATCGTTTCGAGTTTTGTCATTTTGTTTTTTTTTTTTTGGTTTTTCGACTTTAATATTAGCGTTACGAAATTACACAGGACGTTACATGACTTTTGAGCGTGGCGCGCCCTTTTTGTTTTTTTTCCCCGTTTTTCGCCTGGCCGGATATAGAGGTATTATCGATAATGACCCTGCCAAAAAAATCGATGAATATTCGTGTATTTTATCGGTCGCGATTATCAAACGATGCGCCGAGTCCCTCGTTCAAGGCTTCTTTTCTTCTTCTTTTCGTCTTTGTTTTTCATCTCGTTGCTTCTTCTTAATTTTTTTTCTTCTCGTTTCTTCCTTTTTTCTCGAAGTACGGTTTCCGTTCGTATACGCGAGTGTTCTATGTAATAATTCTTGCTCGTTTCTCGACATTAAATTCGGGACGCGCGTTCCGTTAATTCTAATGATTGACGCAAAGATTCCTTTTTTCTTCGTATGTCTTCTAGAGGACGGGATTTGACTATTCTAAATTCATTTTTTTTTTGTTTCTTTTCGTTACCCTCGATATATATGTATAAATATGCAAAAACGGCACTAGTAACAAATACGATGGACTATCAACGAAGAGAGAAGAAACAGGAAAGTACGGGGTATTGGAAAAATCTCGAAAAAAAAAAAAAAGAACGCCTCAACGTTCCAATCTCGATTCAGTAATCCCGCCTAGTCGGCGATGTCAACCTGCCGCCCAAATTTTGAGAATTCGACGGAGATTTCGCGCCTGCAAAATTCGAGAAAACGAATTAGAAAATAACAAAGAAAAATCACGAAAGTTTGCAATTTTTTTAAAGAGAATTTAAAAAAATTCAACAATAATTTTGCGACTCACAAGTTTTGTTAATTTTGTTACGGGGGTTGTTCGAGCACGAATGATCTCCCATTAGATGTTCCCTCCACTTGTTTTCGTTGAGCAGACCCCGGCACAGAGGACACCTCTCGTAACCTTCCGTGGGCTCTGCGATATTTATTTTCCACGATTAATTCGTTCGAAGCATCGTTGAAAGGAAGATGCGAAGAAGCAAGGGAAGACCTTTTCTCGAATTATTTTTCGGTTCGTTTGGGTGCGTGTTTTTTTCTTAGAAACAAAAAAGGAAGCAAAAAAACTCGAGTAGGAAAAAAGAGGAAAAGACCGCTCGACGGCGCGAACTCACTCGTACACTCCTCGTCCTTCGAATGTTCCGGAAGTTCTCTTTCAACGACCGCTTGTTCGCAGACCTCGCACTTGACGTAGCTGCTTCGCCGATCGCACTCGTCTACCGGTCGCCGTGCAATCGAAACGTTCCGAGTCAATGATCGATCGAACAATCAACGTATACACAGGATCAATCGTCGATCGATCGATCGACGCGGGATCGGTCGCTAATTAATTGACGCGGGATGATAAAACGAATATACAGGTATAGGTCCGGGACTCACTGAGAAGATGCAAATTTAGGTAGGATATCTCGACGACCTGTTTGCAAGCTTCGCATCTCGTCAGCATTGGACAACTCCGCCAGTAATGAACGTTCAAACCTTCCTCCGAGTAAACTTGTCCCTTCGACAGGCAAAAAACGCACAACCTGAAAACCGTTGGAATTCATTAATTTCTTCGGTCGTCCCGTCATCGATGATTCCGGATCGAAGCTACGATCGTTGCGATCCCAAATATCGGAGAAGGCGTTTCGCGAAAGCGATCGTCGACGAGTTCGGTCATCGGCCAAAGATTCTAACGAGCCGTAATCGTTGATCAATTAACGATCGATCGTTACTTGTCTCCCCTGTGATCCGTGCTGTTTTCCGAGGGCGAAGTTACGCTCGTCGAACTTTCGGTGCTTACGACGGGACTGGTTCTCGGTGGTGATTTTGCCAGGCTCCCAACGTTATTCTCCATCGACTTTGCACGCGTCGGGGTAGCGGCCGTTGCTTTTTGCGTACACTCCGTCTCTTTCTTTCGCTACGGGCGATGATCCAAAAATTTCGCTACGGCGAAGATCCAAAAATTTCTGGCTAAAACTGGGCTAAATTTACCTGATGGTCTGTCAGGTCGAACTCGTGAAACAATTGACGGTAGAGAAGATTCCTCCGGGTTATATCGTCGTCGGGCGGCAATTGTTTTCTCACCAAACGCGGATTAACTTTGTACACGAGAACCAAAATTCTTTCGGAGACTTTCCTCACGGCCTCGGCCGGATGGTGCAGACCCGAACAACCCAACTCCGACAGGGTTCGACACGTCAATCCGCTGCAACAGTTGCAATATCTTATTACGGCGGAGGAAGTCGAGTCGAGTTATCGGCTTCGAGGACGGATCTTCGCGAATCGACGCGAACCCAAACGAACGATCCGTTTTCCGACGTACTTCCGATCGTCCGGCGTCTCGAAGATATCCTCAACGTTTCCAAAAATCTTTCGGAGGGGTTTCCTCCGAAAGAACAATTATATTATTTTCGACGCTGAAATCGACGACGATCGTCGATCGTCGATCGCAAAGATCGAAGCCCTCGGTGTCAAAAAAAAAAAAACAAATATATATATATATATATATATGTGTGTGTACGCGGGTGCGCGCGCGTGCGTCTTTCGAGCGACCGAAAACGAGCAACCGTCGTTCAACGTCGTTTTCCGTTCGACGAGCGCTCGTCACCTCTGCTTGTCCGTGGAAATTCCGTGGCTGAGTATGAGCTGTTCGACCATTTCGAGCCTGCTCAAGGCGAGCCTCTGATGCGTACCGCTGCTGACCGGCCGACTGAGGGCGACCGGAATAACGTGAAGATCTCTGACGCACTTGCAATCCGCCATACTCAGTATCGCGTGAACAGCCATGTTGTGGATCCTCGGCGTCGTGTCGCCCGATTTCGTCAACAACTCGGGAAGCAAACGATCGACGCTTCGAGCTATTTCGGCCGACGAGACCCTGTCGAATTTTCAAACGATTTTCCGTTATCGTATTTATCGTATCGTTAAATTTTGAATTCGGAAAGGTCTTTCGAGGAACGAACGGAGGTTCGGAGCCCGTTTCGCACGACCCGCCCGAGAAGCACGCTTCGGCCGTTTCGAGGGAACGTTTGACTCGCCTGTCGGTGGCGTATTCGGCGAAAAAGATTCCGATGAGTCGAGCGGCCAGGCTGTAAACGCTGAAGACTTTGTCCCGCAGGGCTCTGTGGAGGAGCAGAACGGCGGCTCTGGCGGTCTTGTTCGCCGAATGTTTGGAAACTCGAACGTCGAAGGTTCGCAATTCTTCCTTGAGCTGCACGAGTCCTTCCTCCTTGTCGGTGAACTGTTTCGAGTAAAACTTTTCGACCTTGAACAAGCCCGAAGGAGGATCGTTGATTCTCGGTCGAATCCGAAGGGACGAGGAGGCTCGAGGCCAACGACTCCCTTACCATTTCCATTCCGAAAACGGATATCGGTAGCGCGGCTTGTTTCTTCTCTCTGTCGTTGAGTTTCGAGGTTACTTTTGTCTCGACGCTGTCCATCTGACACTCCCTCGTGAATTCGTTGGTGTGCGAGCTGAAACGACCAGTCGAGGTTGAAAATCGAGCGCGGCGGGTCTTCGGTTGGTTCTCGGACGGGAGGAAAAAAAAAGTACCGACTGTCTGAGAGCCGGAATCGTTCGCTCCTCGTAAGCCTCGTAACTCGAGCGCAGCGACGGCCCGGCCGATTTGGTCTTTCTTCGGAGGGAACCCTTGTTGCAACCGGCGTGCCTCTCGAGGACACCGTTCGGCGGGCTGCTGTCGGTCGCTTCTGTGAACGACGATTCGCCTCTGAGCGTTGTTCAACGGAGGAGGGAACGATCGCGAGACGGATGAGACTGCGAGTTACCGGGGGGGCTATTGGGCTTTTGACGCAAAGGCGATACCGGCGGCTGATGCGCCGGAACCGTCGGTGACGGGGCGCTCTCGCGGCTTCCGGGTACGAGCAATCTCGGGGGCGAGGACGCGTCGTCCGGCGCTGCTCCCGCCGCCGCCGCCGCCGCCGCCGCCGCCGCCGCCGCCGCCGCCGCCGCCGTCGTCGTCGTCGCACCACCGCTCGGATCCTCGCTCGGCGGTTCCTTCGCTTCCAGCGACGACGCGTTGTTCCTTTCCAACGGCTAGAGGCGGAAAAACGTGTCTCGGGTACACGCGCGTACGAGAAAAAAGTTAAATTCGACGCTTCCGAGTCGATTCGAGTCGATTCGGTCTCGTCGGTCTCACCCCGCCGAGTTCCAGCAAATCCTCGATTTCCAACGACTGATAAACCTGCCGACGATAATTCTGAGCCTGGGCCTTCTTCGCCTTGGCCCTGTCGTAATCCTCGAGCGCTATCGCGTACTTCTTTTCCAGCTCGTACTTGCCCAAACGCTCGCCCGCTTTCCGGAGATTTTCCATCGCCACTTTGAGCTTCGAGGCGTACTCGAATCGCTCCTCTGCACGCGCGACGCAAAACCGATATTAGACGACGCTCGTCGCCCGCGAAAGAAACGATACGCGCCTCGTTACCCACCCTCCGCGGCTTTCAGCTTCCTCGCCTCCATTTGTCTGATGATTTTGGCGACCTCGCGATCGACGTACATCTCGAACGCCAAGTCGTCGTAGGGGGACGCGTAATGGGGATTGTAGGGGCCGTCCTCCCCTTCTTGGCTCCTCGGTTCCTCCCCGTACGGATCACCGATTATATTTATAGCTATCAGACCGACCTTTCTCGACAAAAATATACGTTACGTTTTCCGGTTGTTCGAGCCTCGATTAACTTATTTTTATTCGCGACGTCCGATCCTTCGATGTTCGATCCTCAATTTACAAATCCGTACCGCGTTACCGACAACGACGCTTCCGCTCTCTTTACCTGTCCGTGAATATTGTACGAGTTGGCGTGCGGCTTGTGAAGACGAAGCTTGAGGGACAGGGCCTCGGTTTCCGGTAGCGAGACGCTCTTCAGTTCCCGACTTTTGTACAGGCTCGAGGTATTGTCGGAAAGCTTTATGTAACCCACGTAACCAAAGTCCGTCGAGGCGGAGGCGTTTTCTTCACGGGTCGTGCAGATGTCCAGTCTCGAGGCTACCGAAAATTCGCAACGTCACGTTTGGCCGTCCGGTTTCGAATTTTTTAAAACGAACCGCGCCCGAGCGACGCTTCGAACGAACGAACCAGCCGCGAGGAACGAGAAAAATACCAAACGCCCCGGAAAGTATTCGGAACGTATTATTTTTCAAAAGCCGAGACACGGGCTTTCAATTGTAACGAACGAGAATAAAATTGTAATCGTTAATTTTATCAACCAACGTATGAGGTACTGATGCGCCAGGACTTGAATCCTCGTGAGTCTCGCTGGCGCGTGAAGTCGCAGAATCAGCTCCTGCGGATACGAGCATCTTCGAGCGCTCTGCCAACCCCTGACGGTCGGACCGTGAACGTTCAGTTCCAACGACGAGTGTCTCTCGTCGTCGCCTGTGCGTCAATTTTGTCAATGAATTACGGAATTCGGTTTCCGTATCGTCGCAACCTCGCTAATTTGCAAACCCGAAAACGTCGAGTGCGCATCGAATTGGTAACCTCGCGAGTCCACCGATCGCGAATCCACCAACGGTCGAGAATTTTCTCGCAACGAGCGCGGTCCTCGTGACAAAATCGTGAAAGCTCGCTCGAGCGTGAACACCGCTCGGAGCGCGCGGACCGTTCCAACCTTTAACGTTATAACGCCGCGGTAAGATCGATTCGCGCGACGGAGGGTTGCGAAAAGTTAAAAATTGCGCGTGGAACGCGCGAATTCGTTAATACTCGTCCAGCGAGTCCCGCGGACGGTTCGCGGCGAGCGAAACTCCCGGCGGTGTCCGCTCGATGCGCGATCGTATCCGGGGGCGGGGGCAGTTTGGTCGATGAAAATTGCCAATCTCTCGACTGGGAGGTTAAACGACTTTGAAACGATGCTTCGTTGCGAGGGAGTGATAAAAAACAAAAAAATAAAAAATACGAAAACGACGAGACGAACGAGAGGCACAACTCACTCGTGGCGTATACAACGCTGAAACCAACTTTTCTTGGCATTGCGTTGAATTTTATATATCCGTGTACACGTACGTATATATAATTTTACGCCGAGAAACGCACCGACGTTTACTCGAGGGTGTATCGACGCGAGTGGGCGATTGCGAAATTGAATTTCGTAATGTCCGAGGTTAAAAGCACCGCCATCTTTAAATTTCGAGCCTCGATTGACACCGGGGCGAAAAAAGGAGGACGAAACGAGGCGGAGGAACGATGGAGGACGCGCTTCAACGCCGAGCCACGGGAACAACCCCCTTCCCGTGCTTCGACGGTCCGAACGCGACCGACACTGATAATCGACTGACGGAACTCGGAAAATTCATCCCCCAGCCGCGAGATGTCGCGAGCGGGGGGGGTTTCTGCGCGCGACTCGCACGGGGGACGATTGCGGGCTAGTTTTTACACGTATTTGGCAGGGGAGGCCGAGGCCTGCCGGATGCGGGGAATCTTCGACACGAGCCGGAAGTCGTCGCGGTTCGACCGTCGCGGAGAACGTCCAACGTGGAAAATTATGGAATATCGCGTCGCCCACCCCCCTTCCCTTTCACGGCTGCCGTGTCGCGTGACTCGTTCTCTCCCACACTTCCGGTTTGCTGCGCCGTTTCGGTCACTTCGACCCAAACGAACCCAAACAAACGGGGATATCCGAATTTCCCGAGCGATCGATAAACGGAGGCTGACCGATGACGTCACGGGGGCGCGGCGCAAGGAACGACCCGAACTTTCTATGTCCGGACGTTTACGACCGCGCGGACACCCGCGTGCATCTTTAGACTCGACCAACCCCGACGCTGTCATTTCCGGTCGTTCGGCTCGAAAAGAATCCTTCTTTTCCCCACCTTCCCGAAACAATTGACGCGTCCTCGAAAACGCTTCGCTACAATTTTACGATTTCTTTCCTGAAAAATACAAATTTCATTGAGAAGTAAATATCGTTGTCGAAGATGTATCGTTGTTAATATCGGACGGTATATTTTAACAAAACAATGTTAACCTTTTTTCCCGTGAGCCCAAACCCTTAAACGCGATGCGTACAACCTCAAACGTATATTCCTTTTTACATACATTTTTTAATATTTTTATTATTTTTTAAGACGCTTTCCTTTAACGCGTCATTGTCGGAATATTTTTCATTGGATTTTTACGATACACGGAAAACGTTCGTCGCGGACGAACATTAATTACGTGGTGGCGAACAGATAGAGGAGGCCCTTGACGAATTGAATAATTTCGGAACCGCCCAATTTGGATTCGCCGTAAACCCGATCGACGAACGATATCGGCACTTCTCCGATGGTGTAATCGAACTGACGAGCTCTGACCATCATTTCCATTTGGAATACGTATCCTTTCGACACGCACGATCGCGTAAGTTTCTCGAGCGCGTCCTTTCTGTACAGTCTGAAACGAGATGGCGAATCAATCGGGGATTTTTACGGGAAACGTTCGCGTCGAGACGTCGCGAACCTGAAACTTCCGGTCGAGTCGCTGACGCCGGGCCTGAGGAGCAATTGGGTCAGAAAATTGGCACCTCGGCTGATCAACTTTCTCCTCAAGTCCCAACCGTAGACGCCGCCGTCCCCCGCGTATCTCGTTCCGGTTACGACGTCCAGAGACTTCCTCGATTGTTCCTCGATCATTTTTGGAATGAATTTTGGCTGGAAATGATTTTTCGTTTCGTCGATCGGGAATAATCAATTTTATTCGTTCGGGGTTTGAGCGGGAAAATTAATTTTAGGTTCGCTTACGTGATGGGAAAGATCCGCGTCCATTATGACGATGAAATTTCCACTGGCGTGTTTTATACCATGAATATAGGCCGTGCCCAAGCCCAGCTTCTTTTCTCTCGGTCTCAATACAATTTTTTCATCCCCGTAGAGCCTCTGGAGCTTCTCGGCGACGTCCAACGTTCCGTCCGGCGAGCCATCGTCGATAATTATCACTTCGTACGGAAAACCACTGAGCAAGCGCAAACATACGTTATTGCGCTCGATCACTGACTTATTCTTAAAGACGGTACACTCGAAATACAAACAGAGATAGATCGGAAACTGTTTTCCTCTGAAAAATCTCGTCTTCCGGCACAATTTTAGATGACTCGCGAGGTTATGTTTTCACTCACCACTGATCCATATACTTGACGATCAACCATACGATAATCGGCAAATTCTCAACTTCGTTGTACGTCGGTAGAAGAATAGAATACTTGGCACTCGTATCTCCGGCATCTTTTTCAATTCCCTCCGCAGTCATGGTTCTTATTATTCAAGATCGAACGAAAGGAGGAAACGTCGCTGTCGGATATTGCAACGGAGATTGAGCCTGGAGAATCCGTGAGATCAGCCGGTAGGCTGTGACGGATGAAAAAAATGTGCGCGCGTGGAGCGAGAAAGGTCGTGCCTCCGAGTGTTTAGGATTTGTAGTAGATGGACGATATAATATTCCAAATATGGGAAAGACCACTAAAGTAGTCGTTTGCGGAATGAAAGGGGTTGGAAAAACGGCTCTGCTGGAGCAGCTCATATACGGCAATGTTACAACCAAGACTGTAAGTTTTTAGGTTACCTCAACATGATTTCACATCTGTCATTAACGCAACCCAAACAAACAAATGTCAAATTTACGACCCGTGCAGCTCGTGCGTTTCGAATCCACCCGAGTTTCTAACCTCACTTCTATCCTTTGTCAGGAAATTCATCCTACCATTGAAGACATCTACGTAGCGAATGTAGAAACGGACAGGGGGACGAAGGAAAAAGTTAGATTTTACGATACGGCGGGATTAGAGCCGTTGCACAACAACACGAATAATCAACAGTTGGCGCGTCATTATCTAGGCTTCGCCGATGGCTACGTTCTCGTTTACGACACCGCCAAACCAGAATCTCTGGACCTTTTGTTTCCGTTGAAAAAAGACATAGACAAGAACAAAGACAAAAAGGAGATATCGCTGATAGTACTGGGCAACAGAACGAAAAGCGAGTCCGAAACTCAGTGTTTGGAAAACACGGCTAGTCGGGCGGCCAATTGGTGCAACAGAGAGAAACTCAAACACTTCGAAGTCAACGCCATGAACAGAGCTTCGCTTTACGAGGCTTTCGTTTATCTAGCGTCGAAATTGAATCCGTTGCAAAACAAAAGTGCGTTTCCTCAGCTGAGCATGGGACGCAAAAACGTCAAAGCCGAAGCTACCTGATGGTGTTGTTACTTCATCAGCGCCAGGCGTTGAGTCCTTTACCGACGAGCAAAAAAAAAAGACATTTCCATTCTACCCGGAAGAGCTCGATTCGCCGACGTCGGAGAGCGTATTCGCCTCGGCGAGAAACCGCCGAACAAGCGAGTTTGTCGTTGATATTATCGATCGAACGCGGCGTATCGACCGAACGAAAATTACAAATTTACGAAACTTTGACTCTTTGGTACAAAAGTTTGGTTTTTCTCTATGGATTACGTTATTCAAGCCGAAAGTTTCTTCCTTTCTTCAAATTGTTCATAGACGAGAGCTGTGCCATTATTCTCCACGGATCGCGGACGAATTTGCGCGTTTCTTAAAACTGCATTTTTATGCGGATACTCTTTGCCCATGTAATTGCATTATGGTTAGTGTTAGCGCGTTCCGAAGTAACGCCGAATTCGATCTTCGCGAATCAACCCTCGTGGGATTTGCGAGCGGAGGTTACGTAGAATAATCGAGAATTTCGTGACGCGCTTCGCTCAATGATCGAACGTCCGATCGATGCGCGGTTTTTCTATTTATAAACATTGCAAAATCAAAACTCAAATTATTCGACAAATCCAAATTCTCAATTATTCGACCGAGTAAATTGATATTTAATACGAATACACTCTTAACCTTTGAACCGAACCGATGTCGCGACGCAAAACCGCGAATCGAACGGACGTTCGATTGTTTTTCCGCAACCGCAATAAGATCTGTACTTTTTTGGATCGATAAAAATGTGTTTGGTAATCGAGGGCGCGTAGCGAAGAAAAAACCAGTGAAATCGTAGTCTCCTACGAAATCACAGTTCCATGATAATTATCAAGCTACACTTACGTTGCAAAACGCTTACAGTTGACATTCGAAAGATCTTAAACCTCAAGATCTGATATTTATTAAAATAATCGTAACGATTAAGGATTCAGGAGCGAAGAAAAGAAAAAAGTACTTAAAATCATTCTGCCCTCTAGATGATTTACCACAACGAAATCACACCAGTACAAATTCGTATATATAGCGTTAAACGACAGTTTTTATTATTATTCCCGCGTTCTTTCCGTGCCTACCGTCGAGGCGCGATAAGAGAAAAAAATGACCATTGTCGCTGTAAACAGCTAGGAGTGCAGACGAGAAGATACAAACGCACCGAACGCACTTTGCTAATTTATCGTTACAAAAATAAATCGGAAAAGAGTGAAAATCTAATTCGCGTACGAGCGTAACTGTACACACACACACACACACGTATATGTACGTACATTCGACGGAGCGGCTTACCGACGGGGGGTAAAAACTGCAGCCGATTCAAGGGTTATGTAAAAGAGCGGTTTCGCCGTGCGGTTCAGACGCGGAGCGTCAACGGTCGCGTTTGATCGCCCGCGATAAAGTCACAAGATGCAGTCGTACTTGAAAACAGGAAAATTGGGTTCGAGCGAGCATGAGAAATGTACGTCGTCAAATACGAAGGAAAATCGGGTCGGACCGAGTCCACCTTGGGTGGAGAAGTACCGTCCTCGGACGGTGGACGACGTCGTCGAGCAAGCGGAAGTCGTCGAGGTATTGCGTCAATGCTTGAACGGCGGCGACTTTCCAAATTTGTTGCTCTACGGGCCACCGGGTACGGGAAAAACGAGCACGATTCTGGCGGCGGTTCGTCAGCTATTCGGCGACATGTACAAGGAGAGAATCCTCGAGTTGAACGCTTCGGACGAGCGTGGAATTCAAGTGATCCGAGAAAAGGTAAAGTCCTTCGCTCAGCTGAGCGCGGGTTCGACGAGGCTCAACGGGAAGCCGTGTCCGGCGTTCAAAATCGTCATACTGGACGAAGCCGACAGTATGACGGGGCCGGCTCAATCCGCGCTGAGAAGAACGATGGAGAGGGAATCTCGCAGCACTCGGTTTTGCCTGATTTGCAATTACGTATCGCGCATCATCGAACCTCTGACCTCTCGTTGCACCAAATTCAGGTTCAAACCGCTGAGCCAGGATAAAATCGTCCAACGTCTGGAGTACATTTGCAAAGAGGAAGACCTGATCGCCGACAAGTACGTCTTGACCAAGCTGGTGGAAGCTTCGGAGGGCGATCTTCGCAGAGCCATAACTTGTCTCCAATCGGTCGTCAGGCTCAAGGGCAAAGGAGCTCGAGCGACGGTCGACGACGTTTCCGAAGTCACCGGTGTCGTACCCGACGAATGGCTGGATCGGCTTCTCGCGGCTTGCCGATCCAAGGAGTACAACAAAATCGAAGAGTTCGTCGATCTTTTCACGCTCGAGGGTTACTCCGCCGCTCAACTCTTGGAACAGCTCAACGACGCTCTGGTACGATCGGACTCGTTTACCGACGAACGGAAAGCTCGCGTCGGGGAGACACTCGGCGAATGCAGCTATCGTCTGCTCGAGGGAGGCAGCGAATATTTGCAGCTGGTCGGTACGTGCTGCGCCGTCGTTCGAGCCTACTCCCTCCGAGAATGACGCGCCTTTCTACCGACGAATCCTTTTCACTCGCGGAACCTCCGAATTCAATCGATTCTCGATCGGACTCGCGCTCGTACGGATCGTTCGTAAAGCCGATAATCTCTAACCGAGGAGTTCGCAACAACGCCGCTATAAATTAATTCCCCGACTTCGAATCGACCGACTTCGAGAGGTATCCGGCGATTCCGAGTTTCGGAACGGTAACCTCCGGAGCGCCCAATTTCCCGCGGGGTCGAAGTTTCCCCCTTGAATCGCTTCGGTTCTCTTTTAAACGATAAAAATGAAGAAACGAAGAAGAAAATATCGTATCTTTACGGCGAGGTGAACTTCGTGCCTCTCGGATTCGCGAGTGGCGCGCGCGACCGGCGATAATGGTTAAGCTCCTCTCGACTGGCGAATAAATCTTCACGATTAATGAACGTTTAATTAAATGTAACTTCTCGTCGCTCGATCACGTACTCGAGCGCTGCCGATCCAAACGGGAATCGAGGCGGAAAGTTACAAAAAATCGTTTTCTCACCGTGCGCGAATCTTCGCGAATTCGCTTCGTATAAAAAAAAACGGGACCGGCGGAGGGGACGCGACGAGGAGAATTGCCAGGCGGGAATATTCGTGGAATTGAATGATCTTATTATTCATTAAGTAACAGTAATAATACGTTCGACGTTGTATCAAACAACCGATTTGTCAGAGTTCAATCTCCCGATACTCCGGATAACGCGTATTGTTCGTTGAAAATCAAAAAATGATAATAAAAAAGATAAGAATCGCGCGTTTGTGGAAAATCGTTTCGGGTCTACCAAACGATCGCTCTTCGCAGTTTCTTCAATCCTATCGAAGATCCGCACACCACGTCCCACAAACGACTGGTAATCCCAAATCCTGCAACCGGAAACGATAGATTTTACGACGGAAAGGAGAAATATTGAAACGAAAAAAAGATCGTCGATCGAACCAACGATCGCTGAGGAAGAATCAACGGTCGATGGAATCGCCGATTTTTGCATTTTCCCAGTCTAATTTTGTACTTTCGGCGAAAACTCGTGCATATTTGTAATCAACTGAGAACTTTCGATCGTACGTTCGACGAGTATCGTCGAAATTTCGGCGAAACCACCGCGCACAACAAAAAAATCGTCTTTTTAGAAGTTTTTTACGATTTTTTCATTGAAATTTTGAGTTTTTGGGAAAATTAATGGCGGATTCGTGTTCAGGGGATCAAATTACATCGTAAAGGACCTATTAAAAAAATATTAAAAATCAAAAATTTTTTTCGATTTTTCGGCAAAATACGTTTTTT
>JAPYZI010003148.1:0-20412 GCA_030523105.1 Ophioninae sp. A BG-2022a | reverse complement strand
CGGGAAAACTAAATGAGGTATCGACACGAATCCAACGCCATTATCTAAGTTAGGCAAAAACCTTTTCCAAACCCCCCAAATGTAACCCCATAGGATATAATGAGCTCACCCTACGACCTTTCGAAATTTCGCGATTTTCAAGATTCCGTCAAAGTGGCCGGGGGGAGTCGAAAAAAATTTTGTTTCGTTTTTAACCTTTTAAAAGGGTCTGTTTGATCGGAAATTTTCTGCTGATTACGGAAATGCCCGAGTTTTTGGCGAAAGTGCAAAATTACACCGGGAAAATGAGAAAAACTCTTTCTAGAATATCTTTTGGACATTTTTCCCTGCTGCAGCTTACGGTAGCTATCGTAGCAACGTAGGTTACGAACTAGCGCAGTGAAGAAGTGACAAGTGACGAGTCAAAAAATATATTGATTCTCCGAAAGGATGCAAACGCAGTCGGTAAGAACGGAAAATGCGAGCCGCTGCGCCGCCAGTGAGAAAAACGTTGAAATGAATTTTCGTGACGGTCGATAAGATTTTGAGCTCTGGTGGTACATTTTTGATATATTGGATTTTAAAATATCGAGGTGGCTAGGAACGTGTTCCCTTAATCAATAAGAAATTTCTACTGCCAAACCGTCGATTCTTTCAGCATTTCTTTTCTGCTTGATGCCTACCATCGACCTCCGAAGTTTGCACGATTTTGAATCGTGGAATCACGCAAACTTTATTAATTAACATTCTTATAAATCCAAAAATAAATTCGAACTTTTATGTCGATACATCGATAACCTCGGTTAAGAGATCGGAAATAAGGAACCGGCTGACAAAAAAAAATACTTCCCTCGTGGTTCCTTATTGATCGACGAGAAGGTCAAAGATTCCGCGATCACTTGCAATAAATCATATGATGAAGCGATGTCTCTTCGTCGCCTCGGAGCACACAATCGGTAGCTAAAACGTTTAATCGGCGACTTCCCGTCCGCGCGCAGATAAAAGCGGTGGTTTAGAGTTTGCATATACATATGTATATATATGCATCGTACGCAACCACTGCACTGTCGGAGCTCCGAAAAGGCCGGAAGCTTTTCCTAACCATAAAGTCAAATTTCAATCCACGTCCGCAATAAATACAAATACTATTGAATCGACTTACGAGTGTGAAAGTATTTTTGAAAATGGCGTCGCTCAGCGGTTTCGTTGATTTCTTCCAAAAGGGAAAGGTACTTTTGTTTTCAAATTACCTTTACATTTTTCCCGCTAATATTGCGTGTGCTCTTTACAAAATAAATTAATTTCTTCACCTTCTTCAAATCCCTTTTACAAGGATATTGCGTTCTTTCCACTACAATTGTGCTTTATAAAAAAAAATGTTATTCCGTTCGGTGTCGTATGGGTTATCGTCAAGAACGATCTTTTTTCCAGACATTCAGGCCAAAGAAAAAGTTCACTCATGGCACGTTGCGGTACTCGTTGTACAAACAGGCGCAAGCTTCTTTGAATTCCGGGATCAACTTGAGAACGGTCGTCAAGTTGCCGCCTGGAGAAGACCTCAATGATTGGATCGCCGTCCATGGTACGTTATTGATAAAACAGCTTCGTAGGAACGATCCGTTCATAGCTTTTTCTTCTGTCCTTTCAGTGGTGGATTTCTTCAACAGAATAAACCTTATATACGGCACGATATCTGAATACTGCGACTCCGCCTCTTGTCCTACAATGAGCGGCGGAGCTCGCTTCGAATACCTCTGGGCGGACGGTGAAAAGTATAAAAAACCAGCCGCTCTGCCCGCACCGCAGTATGTGAGTCTCTTGATGGATTGGATCGAAGCGCAGATCAACAATGAGACTGTTTTTCCTGTTTCTACAGGTCAGCTTCCATTTATCGGTAACTTAGCTTCGGAAGTTTCATCGAGGAGTGGAATAACGGAGGTTATAAGCACGGATGGAAATGTTACAAAGTAAAAGACTGAATCATTAAAATGATAACGCTCAATCTTTCAGATGTACCGTTCCCAAAGACTTTCGTGCCGTTGTGCAGGAAAATATTGACGAGACTGTTTCGCGTGTTCGTTCACGTTTACATTCATCACTTTGACCGTATAGTCGCTATCGGCGCTGTGAGTATAAACGTTGAAAAATAATCTTTGTCGTCGTAGTGTTTTCTTTCGGGGATGTAATCTTTACGACGTCGCTTTCAGGAAGCTCACGTAAACACTTGCTACAAGCATTTCTACTACTTCGTAACGGAGTTCGATCTCATTAATTCAAAGGAGTTGGAACCTTTGTCGGAGATGACGTCCAAAGTTTGCAAAGATTCGTCACCCTCCAATTCTCAAACTCCCACCGCCGCCAACAATTCGAGATAATTGTTGATTCACACCAAAGAAAAATGCTAATCATGGCGCAAGTACTTCACACCATTGATCGGGTATATCGACAATACGCGCTACTTGTTTCATACCCTCAAACGATACTACCGCGAGTAGTTTTTCGTTACGAATAATCGCGTTGTTCGATACGCGCGATTTTACGATATTACGAAACGAGGAAAAAGGAAATTCGCTGCAACGATGAGCACTGCGAAATCGTGCGAATCAATCGACGTTTTTTCCAACAGATTCGCACAAATTTAACGCCCCGATATTTTGTAACGCTTCGATGATGATATTATATATACGTTGCGGCGTATAGAATTTTTTTTCTATTGCGCTCTCGTGATCATTTTCGTACCTTCGGACTTTGAAAAAATGAAACGTTTTGTATTCTAGTCTACGTTGCGACTGAGTTTGCCAATGCGCTGATCCGTATTGTATAGATTGATATTAAAGCTTGAAAAACAGTTTGCAACAATGATTTACATTTTTTGAATTCCCTTCCGGGATTTTACGTATCGTTTTTTTAACCCATGTGAAAAAAGGATTGAAAAACAAAATCCCGTTGGGATTACTATTGACATTTAACTATTTGACTTTAAAAAAAAACATACTTTAATTCTTCGTAAATAATTGTTCTGTTTTGTCACATTTATTAAGCTACCGTCATTTTTTTTATTCCCCCGAGGTTCATCCATATCAGTTTTTTTTAACTTGCAGAAATCCATTGCATTTCCGATGTGCATATTCGAACATTGTCGACAGGAAGTGATAAGGATTGGATGCAGATAAAAACATCAAGTTCTTTTTACGGCGATTTATATCGTACATTCGGTATCATACATTTCTTAACTTTTTGCTAGACGTCGGATCGAGTTACGTAGCAAAGTTCTACCGCGTTCAACGAATCTTCCGTTCACGCTCAGATTGACGCAGCATTTTTTTCTCGTTTTTTTTTTATTTTCCGTAAAAAAAAGCTCGTCGTCATCGCGAGCGTTCACAACTACAATTTATTTTCCGAGATGACGCACACTCGTACTAGAATTTTGTATTTTTATCTGATCGTGTGTCTCGGAAACAATCGACGGGACGAAGTCAAAGTTGATACAAGTTGTCGACGTCGATTGTCACTTTATCTCGTTTCTCGTTATTAATGCTGTTTTTTTTTTCTTTTTTTTTTTCGGCGACGCGTTTTTTATGCACTTAAAACCTTATTCGGTACATTCCAGAGCGCGCGATGTTGTACTCGGTGAGGTTTTCTATTGGGCCAACCGCGGCTATTACCGGACAATGGTCGTATATGTACTTCATACCAACTTCCTGGACGTTTTTAGCAGTCACACTCTGCAATCAAAATGGCAAAATGGAAATAAAACGTTAATGGGGCGGAAGAGGGCGTTTCAAACGCAGCCATTTATAATAATGAATTCATGATTAATGATTCAAAACGATTTTAATAACGAGCGAATGTTTTAACGTTTAATCTTGACTGATCCAAGCACGAAAGAACTGCGAAAATGATACAAAAAGTGGACTTACGTCTATTCTCGCTTCGAGTTCATGAAGAGGTATGCGGCGATTGTAGCAGAGCATCTGTCGTCCGATATCCTCGCAAATTGCTGTAGTTCCATCAAGCTGAAGCAGCATATTCGTCTTGAGAATATTTTTCGCTCGGATAATCTCCTTTTCAGTAACCGATGTGCACAGGCGCATCCATTCCTTCTGAATGTTCCAAATCATATCGTCGCATTGCATCGGATCGCACACGAAGTAAATGCCCCAAAGGCCTGTATCCTTGTAACACGTGTTGAAACTTTGATAAGTATGACAGAGACCAGACTCCGCTGACGCTCTGGCCAAGTTACTCGCGTTGTTGACGCCACCGCCTTGGCTACGATCCCATGCACCCATCAGTGTATTCGCGACCATCAGCGGAATGTTATCCGCGTCGGTCCAGCCAGCTCCTGAAACAACGTTCGATTCTTCGTTATTTTCCATACATAATTTACCATTCTTTCCGATGATATATTGCGATTCCTAAATCGGAATTTCCATATCGTCGATATTATTCTTTTGGAGTTTCACGGAAAATATTTTCCGTTATTGAATGCTAGTTCTCGAAATATCAGATCTTCACCTTCTACGGCAATAGCTATATGAGCGAGAGGCATGGAATCATCGCGAATGCGGATCTCCGAGCCTGTGTAACGGCAGGCCTTCGGCATCGCTGGAATTTCGTCATAAATCGGACCCTGCATTTTTCCGAAGTGTTTATCGGCGAGCTGGACGAGTTGTCCGTGATCGACGCCGCCGGCACCCGCCAGAACGAATCTGTGCAATTATCAATATTTAACGCTAATGAATCGTTGATTCAACATCGAATGATATCGGATGTATAACG
Organism: Ophioninae sp. A BG-2022a; assembly: GCA_030523105.1. NCBI lineage: Eukaryota > Metazoa > Arthropoda > Insecta > Hymenoptera > Ichneumonidae > Ophioninae sp. A BG-2022a. The sequence goes on along the minus strand of JAPYZI010003148.1, from coordinate 15,651 downwards.
CGAAAGAATTCATCCTCACCTCGGCGGTCCGTAATGTTCCTTGACGTAAGCAACTAGATCGTTACGAGAGATAGATTTGATGTTTTCGGTAGGACCAAGGATAGTTCTACCCAAAGGAGTACCCTGAAAAGCAGTAGCGTGCAAATGATCGAAAACGACTTCCTGAAGATTCGTCTCGACCTCTTGCATCTCTCGTAAAATGACGCCGCGCTCGCGTTCGATCTCGCTCTCGCCCAACTTTGAGTTTTGTATTATGTCGCTCAGGATCTCGATCGCTTTCGGCACATCCTGAGCCAAGCACTTGGCGTAGAAGACCGTTTGTTCCCGACTCGTGTAGGCGTTCAAGTGAGCTCCCATGTTCTCAATTTCCAGTTCTAAGTCAACTTGGGAACGTTTCGCAGTGCCCTGCCAGAATTGAAATAAAATGCAACAGTGATCGTGGCATTGATCGTTATTGGCCATCGGTGGAAGCAAAAATAGATAGATAGATAGATATAATAATAATCGAGTACTTTGAACGCCATGTGTTCCATGAAATGGGCAACGCCGTTGTTGGCATCAGTCTCGTAGCGACTTCCGGAGTCGATCCAAAGGCCGACAGTGGCGGTCGGGGCTCCGCTATCTTCGCTGGCGACTCGCATGCCACTGTCGAGAGCGGTTACCCTCGTAGGTGGCTGATTTATCAAGGTCTCTTTGAGAGAAGCTGCCGCGGACGCCCATTGTTTTTGCACCTATGCCGGGTGACAAAAAACTGCTGTGAACTTTAGGAACCAACGCGTTGATAGTCTTTTTGAGAAAAATGTTTTATTTTTTCGAAAGAAAGTGCAATCACGTCAGTTGTCGCTTTCGTGTTGAATCGATCGATACGCGTTTCGGCGTCAACGAGCGATGAAAAAGAACGTCGAGTTGAATGCACCGAGGAAAATAAAGAAAGAACACGATCGATTTTGTTTTTAGGAAAATATTGTTTTTCGCGATGATAAAGTTACGTAAGGGTGCGATAATACGAGGACTGGGCGATAGATTGACTAGAATTGCAGCGATTCCATTATCGTAAGTTTGCTGTACGGGATACCGAATGGTCGGTTCGCGAACTCGTCCCGAGCGATGACACGTTGATGACCGGTTCGGTACGAGTTAGAAGTCGTGACTTACCTTGATCAGGTTTGTTCGGCCGGAATAGGTTCGTAACGCGGTACCAATTCTCAACATACGGGTCGCCATTTTTTCCTGGCAAAAAGTGGACGGGATGCCCAAGGAGACTATACGGAAGGAGACCAATCTTCCTATGCTGCGCATGTATAAGAAACGTCCGAAAATTTCTACCTAAAACATGGTTCGACATATCGCCTGTAGGCGCCGCTGTGCAGTTCCCGTACCGAAAATATAGTAATACAGTGCACTGGATGAAACAGCTGATAACGACGCATGCGCAAAACATACATGTGTATAATCAATCATGGAACAAGGCGGGACCTAATGCGGACTTTGAAAATTGTCTCGAAATTCTTACTATGCGATATAAATTACTAAAAATCAAGTACACGGATGAAGATTATTGGGACGCAAAACTCTTTCAAAAGAGAGTAAACTACAAATGAGTTGAAGAAACTTCTTATCGTTGCGGCATGACGGAGAAAGTGGGCGGGGGGGGGGGGGCGGGGGCGAAAACCAAATAAGAACAAATTAAAGATTTTTTTGAAAACTGTTACACTCGAAACATTTGTACTTCAGATTTTGTCGATCTGTCTTATCCGATTCCGAGATTCTTGATTAATTCGCCTTTTAATTACTAATTATATATGTCTTTAATATACAATATATATAATATACAATTGGTGATTAAAAGTGGAATAGAATATTAATATTTTTCGCGAGGAAGTGAAAGATCGTTTTATCCTTTCGTATTCCTTTTCACTTACGAGACTGCAAACAAATAATATAAATATACCAAATGGATTGAGATTTTTTTTTCGATCGTATGCATTGCGTGCATCCCGTTAGAGAGACAACTTTCTCCGGGAGTGAAACGTTGCGCATGGGGAAAGTGCAACCTCTCCGTAATTTAAGGACAAAGACAATCGTTCGATTTCAATGAAAACGCGAAAAAGTTGGCTGTCGTGTACGTGTCGATAAACAAAATGGAAGAATAATAACTTAATATAATATAGAAGTAATTTTTCTTTATAAATATAGGTTATATATTTTTCTCGTTTGTGATTGAAAATCTATATACATATTTTTATTGCAAATTTTATTGAAATAAAATTCAAAATCTTTATCGCGAACTCAAACGCAAAATAAACAAATATATAATCACGTAGTGAAAAATATGCGAAGCTATAGGAGAAATTCATTTTTCGATAACCATTTTTTTGGTTATGTTTTGTGAGAGGTTATGAAAAATATAAAAAATCATTCGTTCATCCGTAAGGGATTGAACTTTTCCAGCAATCAGTTCGGAATATTGCGATAAACTCGAGTGAGATGCAAAATCAATTTCGCGTTTCGACGAAATTGTATGGAGGCTTGGAAGCGCGGAGGAAACCTGTTTTGCAATGGGATCCGGACGGTGAGAGGAGGTTTCGTGTACAAGCGTTTATTTCTCGTTGCACCTCGGTTCAATGCAGGCGAGCAATTCTTCTCGAGCTATTGTGAATATTTATTTAATTAAATAATTAAAAAAAAACATTGGCATAAACAAATCAATGATAAATCAACAAAACGATAAATTAATTCGTAATAAACTTTAATAAATACACAACGAATAATAAACAACGATAATGAAAAACAGTTTCGCATTTTTTTAAATCTTTATTTCCTCGACAAATTTTTACGATCAAAGTAGCATTTTTACATTTTTTTACCATAACCTAAAAGTCCGAAAAGAAAATGGAAATAACTTTCAAAACCGTTGATGGTACGATCGGAGCCCAGTTGGATCGAATGTTCGGAATAAAATCGAGTTTTTTGAGAGTCGAACCCGGACACTGCTTGCTACCACCGAATTACGTTTTCTTAGCAACGAAAATTCGAGACATGGAAATCCGTGATGATGACGTATGGATGGTCTCGTATCCACGTACAGGTAAATAGTTCGCTAACCTCTTCATATTCTCTATTCATTATAAATCATGTTTCACTATTCTTTATTTATAAATATCACCGTAACAAACATAAAATGTATTTATTTCGAAGCATAAAAGCAGCCGAGCTTTTTTCAGGAAGTCACTGGGCTCAGGAAATGGTTTACTGTATCGGTAATGGTTTCGACTATGAAAACGCAAAAACGTTGTTGCTCGTTCGTAATCCTCTTCTCGAGTGAGTTTTTCAATAATATGTGAAATTGTAATTTCAAATTGACCGGAAATCGGCGGGATAATTCAAACGCACGTTTCGTTTGGTGTTTGATTAATATTTATAAGAATTATAACTATTATAAGTGGTTGATTAACACTATTCGATCGTTATTTGAAAAAGCGTACGTCCGAGATACGACGTACGCTTATTTTACTGGCACCGTCTGGGTAGACAGAGTTGCGCTGAGTTCACGGCGGCTTCACGGTGGCGCCACTTTCTCCACTTCACCATCTGTTTCCCCATCATCTAACTTTTATCTATTTCAATAATAATGTAGTGAGATACGTTATAATCAATATGATTATTATTTACATTAAAACGGACGATATGTTTATTTTTCTTACAACGCAGATCGTCGGCTCTGATGGTTTCCGGTGATCACATCGAGATGTTCGCGAAACTTGGCAACTCGGTCGATAACGTTGTTAATGCACCAAGCCCTCGATACATAAAAACGCACTTACCATGGGATTTGTTGCCCGAACAAATACGGGACAAAAAACCAAAAGTAATATCGACGTACGTCATACGTCGGTTTTCACGTGTTCATTTTAACTTCCTTCGATTAAACGGTTTGGTTTTTTTTTTCTTTTTCTCGTCAAACGTACCATTAACGTTTCTAGGTCATTTACGTGGCGAGGAATCCGAAGGACACTTGCGTCAGCTTTTATCACTATTGCAGACTGATGCACAACATCGTTGGAAGCTTCGATGATTTCGCTGACCTTTTCGTCGCGAATAATGGTAATCGAGTATAAGGAAGTGCTAGAATGGAATTGGAATTTAAGTGCCGTAGTCACCGAACCGAGCGGCCACGAGTGCGAGAGAGAAAGCTGATATGAAAATACCCGAGAATTTCTGGATCGGTTGATTTTGTGTTAATTTGTGAAAATCAACACAAGTTAATCTGATAATTTTAGATTCTTTCTTAACCCCAGAGAATAATCGTACCTCATTAAACGAATAAAGAATCGACGTAATTATATTTTATTCGCAGCTCCGATGGGTCCGTTTTGGGATCACGTTCTAAAATTCTGGAAACGAAAAGACCAAGAGAATATTCTCTTTCTCACGTACGAAGAAATGAAAAAGGTAGATGGCGCTGTTTTCTCGAATGTTTATTATTGAGAATCTAAAAAGAAACGTTCGCATTCTAAAAATAATGTTACAACGACGTTAAATATTTTGTAGGATCAAAAATCAGCTATTCGAAAAACTGCTGAATTCTTGGGCAAGTCAGTGAGCGAAGATCAAATAGACGAACTGGCGAGGCATCTGGAATTTTCTAAGATGGCCGCTAATCCGGCGATAAATCTGGAGGGAATATTGACGAGCAACGACTCAAGCGATCCGGACAAAAAGTTTATCCGTAAAGGCAAAGTTGGCGATTGGAAGAATTACATGTCCGACGAATTGTCCCGTCGATTTGACGAGTGGTCGGAAAGGAATCTTGCTGGTACGGGACTCAGCTTCGACTGTGATGGATCGTGAAGTTTCGAGGTTATATTGTTTATTTTGTCGCGTTAATCGCCGATCGAAGTTTCACGATTATTCAAATCGACGAAATATAAGTGCGTATGTTACTGATCATTTGTACAATTTGACACGATTCACAAAAAATTGTTGCGTTTGTAATTCCGCTATTTTTGTATATTAAAACAGTTCATTTTGGGGTGCAGCGAGGGACAACATTTTTTTCATTTGCATCGCTTCAAATCGCACTATCCCGTTTCAATTAATTCCGTGGGAAAATAGTTCCCAATAGTTCAAACATCTAAAGCGGATATATCTGAAAAAAACTGATCGATAATATCCTTCAGTCGATTTCTGACAACAAATTTTCGTTCTAACTTCAACTTCGTTACTCGGTTGGGCGTTCTCATCGATGCAGAGGTTATCAATCGTCATCGGAGAAGAGTATGCATCGACGGTGCAAAGATGGCGTGTAAATTTGTGTTCTGTCAGTAGCGTGTCTCATCGTTTGGGCGAGCGATCATCGCGCGCGCTGTCTTTCTCTCTGTCTCTCTCTCTCTCTTTCCCTCTCGATTGGGACAAAGAAAGAAAAAGCGTTGCTTGCGGAAGAAACGAAAAGTTTTCATGCGCGCGAGCGGATTTCTCGATGAGAAGAGTATTCGGCAGGCGCTGGTTTCGGGGGGCTCGTTAAAGAGGTGCGAGAAAGAAACAAAAAATAAAAATCCTTAACGTCCCGTGACGATTGTTACGATCACGCGTTTTTCCGCGGTGCGTGATAGCGATAACGAGGAGTGCACGGGAATCAATGATCGGACGTTAGGTTCATTCATGAACCATCAAAAGTGACACCCAATGCATAACCTATGTAACGGTATGAACCTTGAACTGCACTTCGGAAAATATAACCTATCCATATAGGGGATTTTTCTTCGACACTACTTAGCGATAATTATCAAAAAATTCTTACGTTGTAAGAACTTTTTTCGTTGGTGGAATGACGCGTTAGTTCGATCACGCTCGAAGTTCAATCGAGATTAACGATTGGCGAAAGCGGAAGTGAGACGGAAGATACAAACAGGGATTTGGATTCGTGTGGGTTGGTCGATCAAAGTTGTTGATGCTCTTTCGTGCGCCGCCAGCCTCGGTGAACGTGTTGGACAAAAATGCCGAAAATAAGAGCGAGATCGACAGCGGGAGGTACCTGGCTTCATCAGCGCGAGCTCGGTATTCGCTTTCCGCTTGGACACGGAGATCGATTCTACAAAACTCTCTATTCTTCTATCCAACCCGTCAAAACCTGGGATCATGGTGAAAATCTCTGCAACGCCATTCACGGCGGCGTTTTCAACTTGGAGTATTCACCCGACGGGTTAGGATCTCTATGATATTTCAGTTTACGCGTACAAAGAATTTGTCCGATACTGAACGTTTCTATTTACGCAGGTCGCTGCTGCTGGCCGCGTGCGAGAAAAGGAGCATTCTGATGTTCGATCCGCTCTGCAGACGTCTCATACACGCCATAGACAACGCGCATAATGACTCCGTCAATTGCGTGAGGTAAGATTCGCGGTTAAAATTTGGCTCGACGATTCGAAAGATTAAATGAACTAACCTAGCAAGCCGTTGTACTTGGAAGACTTTCCAGCTCGTTTTGTTTGCAAATAATTATTTAAGAGGAAGTTGCACACACTTCCTTTTGTCCGCCGATCAGAGTTATCGCTTCCCAACGATTTCTTAAACGGCTTTCTTACCAGATTTTTGGATCAACGCATGTTCGCGACTTGCTCCGACGACAGTACCGTTGCTCTGTGGGATGCCAGGAACTTGAAGCAGAGGATAAGAACGCTCAAGGGTCATTCCAATTGGGTTAAAAATATTGAGTACAGTCCGAGCGACGGATTATTGTTGACTAGTGGATTCGACGGTAGTATATACACGTGGGACATAAACAGGTAAAGATAATTAAAATAGGGAAGGAAATTATGATTTCTTTTTTTCACAATGTTTAATGTATTTTACAATACATCAATGTTTTATTTTCAGCTTTACGGAAAACAGTTCCATATACAATCGGGTGTTTCATACCAACGGATTGATGCGCACGAGGCTGAGTCCTGACGCTTCAAAAATGCTCATCTGCACCACTTCCGGTTATCTCATTATTATACACAATCTCAAACTAAGCACGCTCTCGCAAGATCTGGCTGGTTTCAAGGTGACGTTTCAATGATTCGGGATCTATGAACTTTCTGTGAAGCTTCTCAAAGTTGGTGCTTTTCCAATAATTAAAAAAAGTAATTTTATTCAATAAAGTTTGTGTTTCACGAAAAGTAGAATTCTTTTCGGCTGGAAAAAAAAGTGTAAAAAATTGTGTTCACTCGTCAGTGTATTTTTCAAGAAGGGAATTTTCAAAAAGGATTAAATATTTTTAACGTATATGAAAAGCTATATAAAATTCGGATGCGACGCGGAGTCGTTATCTATTCATAGAAATCATGTAAAAAACAGTTGATGTCTCGTTACAGCCGAACATGTACAGACTGATGCAATTGTCCCAAACGACGATACCAGCTGCTGCCAACTTTACTCATTTGTTCTCCAACTCTCGAAAACACAACAGAGTTGAATTTTTGACGGATTTCCCAGTCGGGGACGATGCTGAGGTAATATCGAGTCTCCAGGTACATCCGCAAGGATGGTGCGCTCTTTCCAGAAACGTCAGCAACGGTGAAAAATCAGAGGTGAACTTTTTCTATCTTAAATTTCTTTTTATTTGTTATATATATCGTTTATAATTTTTCAGAATAAAATAATATCTCCGATCCAACGAGTGCCAAAAGTAATCAAGTAAAAATACAGTAACGACCTAACCTCACAAATTGTCAGGTTTTTAAGTTTGCGGAAAGAGGTTATATAATATTTCGAGGCTTGTTATTTGTTTGGATTTGTGTTTGGGTTTGCCAAGTGTGTTACTTCAAGTGCCACGTTCAAAATTAAAAACGCACTCGCTTTTTAAAAGGTTATACATTGTCGCGTATTCCCGCGAACTTGAAAACGCCATAAGTTATGAAATTAATGAAAAGTGTCACAGCCTCCGCCGACCCAAACGGACTTAATACAATATAATAAACAAATATTAACGATGAAAAAGAAACTGTTCCCCTAATTTATCCGAAAACTTCACAAACCGCACAATTATCCAATTGTGATAAATCGTGAATAATTCAATCGGTATTACAGTGGACGTGCATCCACGACATACAGGAGCGTGACTGTGTGGATTCGTCGGAGCAAACGAAGGAAGGTGACGAAGCGACGAGTAATTCGAACGAGCCGATAGATGACGATTTCGAGGTGTCGTCTCAGCAGCCTCAGCCGTCGCGTTCGGGTATAACCTCATCTTTCGTGATAGACAGTGCGAATCGTGTAAGAATCGTCCAGACGATGTCATCTTCGTCGCCTTCGGCGTCGTCGACGTCGTCATCGTCCTCGTCATCGCTGTCATCGACGGACGTTAGAAATAACGCTTTTGTGTCAACGGACGCTACGCCTCCGGTTAGGCCTTCGCGAACGAACAATTGGCAGGAGGTACGACGTATTAATTTGCGCCCGGGTTCGCGAAGTCCGCGTTCCGAGAGGCACGTGGTGAGAACGAATTTCGGGGTTGTCGAGATAAGTACAAACAGCGTGAGCGCGACTACGGAAACGGATCGAACGTCCACCAGCAATAACAACAACAATAACAACAACAACAACAACAATACGAACAACAATAACGGTTCGGGCAACGATGGACGACGGGGTGGAGGAAACAGCGGAGAAACCCTCGAAATTGGAAGTTCCCGGGAGAACGTTGGATACGATCGAGAACGCGACGCTGAACAGGATTACCGAATTCCTCGGGCGAATCCCCAGATGCACGATTGGCGTCGTCGCAGCAGTATCCTCGATAACAGTAATTTTTCAACAGCGAACGTTGAGTTACACGTCAGCACGACCGATGTTTGGGAAGCTCTCGTAGCTATTAGAGAAGCTCGTTTGAGACGCGAAATAGAACGTGAATTTTATCCAATGGCTGAACGTCGAAGTTGGCTGAGCAGATCCAGCAGCGGTGTTAGCGTCAACATACCCCCACGAGCATCCCACACGGTCGTCATAATCGGTGATCGTGGCAGACCCCAAACTCAAAATCGACCGGGACAAAATCCAATGTTCGCGATACCACGCAATCACAAGATTCATCAAAACGTCTCGAGACTCACTCATTACATCGAAGAACCGAATCTTGGATCGGGATACATCAAGGAATTGTGCTTTTCAGCTGATGGTAGACTTATATGCTCACCGTTTGGCTTTGGCGTACGATTATTGGCCTTCTCCGGCGATTGCCAGGAACTCTCCAATTGCGTACCGAATGGAAACAAATCTGTGCAGCTCGCCGAATTAGCTACCAATCTCAGTCATACCGATATCGTTGTCAGCACCAAGTTTTCACCGCGACACTGTCTTCTCGTTTCTGGATGTCTCAGCGGAAAAATCGTTTGGCATCAGCCTGTCGTTTAGCTAAATCAATTTATTTTTACTAACGCTTCTCCTTCCACACTGTTCTGTCAATCTCTCTTATCTTCTGTACTTATCTCATAGTATTTTGCCTTCGCCGGGTTTTAATCCGGTTCGGTATTTCGCGCGTCATTCTCATCATCATCATCATCATCATCATCATCATCATCATCATCATCATCATCATCATCATTATCATCGTCATCATTCGTATTTGGCGGTTGGACCTAGTCACCTCTTCGTACGTTTCATTCTTTTTTGTTTTTTTTTTCAGTCGTTACGAAGAAAACACGGTGACCAAGTCTGGTTGCATTTTCGACTCCTCGCAGGCCCGAAATGGAAGATGACCTTGAGAATTGCTCTGATATCGAGGATCGACCTTTGATAAACGTTCAATGCTACCGATCTTATCCGACATATCCGACGAATGTTCAGTCTCGTTATTTCCCGGAAGTTCCAATCTTTCACACTTCGTAACATCTGATTTCGAATTCATATCGATTAAATTCTCGATATTCTCTTCGAGATCGTTCGGGATGTTAACTTTTGGATTTCCTGATTCCAAATTGTACGAAACGTGAAAAAAACGACGTACAATTAATGACGCTGATTACTCGAGAGAACTCACTTGTTTTTCTTTTTTCTTTTTTTTTTACGGGATTTAAGTTTGAAGAAAATCTTTCGATGACCATTGTTGTACTTAAATCATCGTTTCCATGCATCGATCGACCGGATGTAACGTATTTCATTCGAAATAATAGCTTCGCTTCGAATTTTAGCGTTCAATGGTTTTAACCTAAAAGCAAATCTTGACTACAATTTTTCTTCCGGGATTTCGAGTTTTTCGGATTTTTTTACGGCGCGCGCGTTTTTGAAACGTATTTATTGAAAACGCTGATGCTTGAAAAGATTTTCTTTTTTTTTTCATTCGACTGAAGATCGATGTTTTTTTTTAAGCGGAAATGATTTATCATGATCCGGATATTCACAATGAATTTTCTCTTATCGTTCAAATTTGATATTTTCAATTTATTTATAGTTTGCAAATCTAATTGGTAATTTACAAAATATTTTGTAATTCCGGTACGTCTCTTTTTTCGCAACTATTATTTTTAAATTAACGAGACCTTTTCTTTTTTTTATAAATATTTTTCTACATTTTTTTAGCACCGATTTGTCAGTAATTCCGGAATTTATTTGTGGAATAAAAAATTGAAATTAATTGAAAAACATTGTAACTATTCTTTGAAGATTTGTTAAAAACTTTCGACTAATTACAAACTTATTAGTTTTCATTAAAGTGTTAATAATACGATTGAATATTTAAAAAATCAATATTAATTTCCATATTCCAAAATCATCGATCTCAGAATGTAAATTCGAGTAAACGGAATTTCTCAATGGTAATTTAAAATCTATGCGAAGAAAACGTTTTGGATCGGTTTTAACGAGTTTCTTCGACGAGATTATTGTTCTCTGATCAGACAGCGGATAATTTCAGTTTTGGTAAAATTAGTAATTATAATCACCGTTCTCGCAGAGCTCTTCACGAATAATCATCGAACGGTTCGATTCCATTTCGCGCATGCGACGGTCATTGTTAAGGGCATAACGAATACGCCTCCGTCCACTTCGAAATTTTGAAAGCACTATTCTCGCGAACGGCTGAACCAATTGGGATGAAATTTGTTGTGGGCATTCTAGACGATGGCACCAAGGTCCCCCAGTTCGCCATTTTGAATAAAAACGTTTCATTTTTGAAAAATCGCGATTTTAAACGTTTCGCGTGTCACGTGGTAATATTCGTCATGCCCTTAAACGCGGCGGCGTTACGATTCCCCCCCTCTTTTTTTTTCTTTACACTTTCTTCGACAACCGTTCAACTTTTTTTTTCTCTTCGAAGTGAAATTCGTTCGAAAAATTTTGTTATTTTCGATAAAACGGTGGAAATTTCGTTTCCAATTTTTGTTTCGTACGAAGCTCCCAAAAAAAAAAAAAAAAGAAATAAAAAATACAAAATGTCTGAAATACAAAATTCAAGAATTACGAAGCCCACCGAATCGTGTCAAAATTGAAATACAAAAAAAAAACAAAAATAACATGATAAAGCAAATAATGGCAGTGATAAGCGAAAGAAAACATTCGTCCCACAAGTGTAAATAAAATGTTCGCGTTTTTTAAAACGATTCTTTATTTCTTTTCTCATTATCGATTACGAGCCGGAAATTGATCAACCGGAAGTGATGAGTTTTTTGTATTATCATTTTTGAGGCCAGAAACGAGGAGGAAAAAATATAAAAAAAATAATTAAATCAATTTTCTGAGCTCAACGAAAATCTTCGGAGGAAAAATGATGCGCGAGTCCTCGTCGCAAGTCAGCACTTCGAGTGCAACGCAGTACTTAAGTTTCTATCCGAGAATCAATCGAAGGCGAATCACTTTCAGTACAGGACGTGTTTGTATTCCATTTTCATTGAAAAACAACGAGAAGAAAAAACAAACAACTAAAAATCAGAAACCGATACAAAAAAAAAAAATAAGGAACCCAAACAAAAAAAAAAAAAAGCACTAAAATCGAACGAACGACGATCGCTACTTTTCTCTTTTTGTTCTTTTTTTTTTTATTTTTTTTTTCGCAACGCGATTTTTCGAATTGGCCGCGACGGCGTTTTGAAAATTATCGTAACGGTGATTGACGTGACATCTTGTAACATTGAAATTAAAAACGATTGTGTACAGTAGTTTAACGTGATGATTGTTTTGTAAGATTTTGTTTTCATTTTTTATTAATAATAAAAAACAAAAAAAAGTAATGGCAATGTTTGTTCCTTGATTGAACGATTAACATTATTTCAGAACGGATATCCTTTGGATTTAAGGGGTAGGAAGAAATAGGAAAAACTTTTCTCGCTTTTAGTAATTAATACTTTATTAATAATTTAGTTTTTTTTTTTAATTATGTATTAGTTTATGAATGAAGCGTTGAGTAATTAATAATTAGTTAAGTATTACATTTGCTCAATTTGTCAATTGTAATTTTAATTGTAATTGTAATTAAGATTGAAATTATAATTATAAAAAATTGAAATTACAAAAACCAAACAAACCCAAACAAAAATTACAATTACAAAAATTGCAATTGCGAAAATTACAAATACAAAAATTACAATTACAAAAATTGCAATTGCAAAAATTACAAATACAAAAATTACGATTAAAAAAATTATAATTATAAAAAATTGAAATTACAAAAACCAAACAAACCCAAACAAAAATTACAATTACAAAAATTGCAATTGCGAAAATTACAATTACAAAAATTGCAATTGCAAAAATTACAAATACAAAAATTACAATTACAAAAATTGCAATTGCAAAAATTACAAATACAAAAATTACGATTACAAAAATTGCAATTATAAAAAATTGAAATTACAAAAACCAAACAAACCCAAACAAAAATTACAATTACAAAAATTGCAATTGCAAAAATTACGAATACAAAAATTACAATTGTAAAAATTACAAATACAAAAATTACAATTACAAAATTTACAATTACAAAAATCACAATTACAAAAACTTCAATAGTAATAGTAATTATCAAATTCTTTAATTCGCTGAATTTGGAGTAAAAATCTCGAATGAAAAATGAAAAAATCAAGGTCAGTGGTTCGATCGAAGGAATTGCGTCGATGAGCTCCACGAAGTCCAGGAAAATAATACGGAAGTCTCGACGTTTGCCATTAATATTCTGCGACACGACGCTGATGAATACACGGTTGCGATATCGGCGTATTGGCAAAACAAAGTGTTCCGAGTGAATGACTTATTATCGATCTCCGATACGTGCTCCGGCGTTAACGATCCGGCTATTATTTTTTCTCTGATTCGTTACAACTCCGAGGAAGCTGGATGATCGGCATGAGGCTCCTTCCAATGATTTTCTTCCTTCTCGGAGTTTTTCGATCCGAAGAAATTCACGGTACTCCTCTTTTCGCTGATTCGACAGGATCGGGATTTCCAAACTCCAAGCAAGTCAACAATTTCGTACTTTTTCATTTTGTTTCGTTTGTGATTTTTTTCTCTTTTTTTTTCTGGATTAATAAGTGAGAAAAATGTTTGTATTCCAGCCGGAAATGGATTTTCGTTCAAGAGCCGGAAGATAACGATTCCAATAAGGAGTCAACGAGAGTAACAAAATCAATGATCGATTTATCATCGACGAAAAGAGACTTCGTAACTCCGAAATTCGAAATTTACGAATCGAAGGATAAACGAGCATCTTCGGAGGTTTCAAGGTCAAGGTTATCACGATGCACCGGAAGTGTCACGAAAGATCGATCGTCGATCGATTTTACGAGAAGAATGAAAGTTCCAAATTCAGACCGGAAGTTGATTAATTCCGGTAAGAAATTGGAGGAATCTGACCAGTTCGTTCGCTCGCGGATTTTCGGGGCTTCTGGTACCGCGAGGACTTCCGGTATAGTTTTCGGACACCCAAAAGAAACAAAAGGAACTTCCGGTTCGAAAAAAATTGACAAACTCGAGTCTACGATTCACGAAAGAAACAACGGTAAAATAAATTCAAAAAAAGTGTCGAATCATTTTCTCTTCAATAAAACCGGAAGTTATCGAAACTCGAAGAAAAAAAGTTTTTCGGAGTTGATGAAAAATAAAAATTCTTCGATAAAAGATTTTCGGAAGAAACCGTCGATGGAAAGAAAAATTAATTTTGAAAACAGACAAAATTTTACGAAATATATTTCTGGCGATCGGTCCGGAATTTCGTTGGGTAAAAACCGGAAATTGATGAAATCTTCGATAAACGGTACGTTACGAGGACGAACGAAGGGTTTCCGGAAAACCGGAAGTCCCAAGGATTCGAGACGAAATACCGGGGAAGTCCCAAGGATTCGAGACGAAATACCGGAAGTCCCAAGGATTCGAGACGAAATACCGGAAGTCCCAAGGATTCGAAACGAAATACCGGAAGTCCCGAGGATTCGAAACGAAATACCGGAAGTCCCAAGGATTCGGGACGAAATACCGGAAGTCCCAAGGATTCGAGACGAAATACCGGAAGTCCCGGAAGATCGAAGAGATCGAAGAACAATCGAAACAATTGTCGCGAGGGTTACGTCAGCTTCTGTTCCGGAAACTCGTCCGATTGTCACGTTATCAAGATAATCAATTGTTGCGGTGTCGAGAGTGGTGGAGCCGTTTCGATTTCCGTATCCGGTGTGTCATTTAACTCCTCCTGGGATTCGCAACATCCGGAAGACGCCGATAATCCATCGAGTCTGAAAATCGAGCCTTCGAATTCGGAACTTCCGGTTGATCCGAGCTTCGTCGTAAATCCTTTAGAATCGCCGTATTTCAACCCGGAAATGACATCCGCGGGTACACCGGAAACGATTCAAATTCCATCGTTGATTGAACCCGAATTTTTCAATTTCGAAGAGAATTACAACGAGGACGATGACATTTTCATACCGGAAGCAGCCATCGTTGACCACGTGACAACGGAAAAATCCGATTGCTCAATAAACCCTGACGAAGTTTCGGCAGCGAAGATTCTATCCGGTAAATCGATAAAGAAATCGATCTCGCACGGACCGGAAGTTTGGCAATTGGAAAAATGGCCTGACGATGCTCCTGAAAATCTGCGTTATTTTGGAGACGACGTTTATGGGAAATTTGACGAAGAGAACGAGGAAACGTCTTTGTCGTCAATGGCGACCTTTGATGATCCATCAATGATCGACGCGGAGACGTCCTCCCAAATTTCTATCACTGATGACACCGGAAACGCAATTCATTTATTTGCCGATTACGGGGACAATTATTACAACGACGATAAATATTACGAAAACGAACCGGAAGTCCGTTCGAACGAGTACGATGATCGACGTAGTTTTTAATCACAAAATTAATCAATCTGAAACATCGACGATAACGTTGACACCGAATTTCGTGTACGAAATTCGTTTTCTTTTTTTTTTAAATTATCATTTTCGATTTATTTCTCAAATACACGAGGAAAAAAAAAACGAAGCTTGATACGTATTTTTCATGAATGATACTTCGGTTTGTAAAAAAAAAACAAATAATGTTTTTTTTTGCGATAACTCTAGAAGTTATCCCGAGTTATCGCTTGATAACTCCAGAAGTTATCCCGAGTTTATCGCCCGATAACTCCAGAAGTTATCCCGAGTTTATCGCCCGATAACTCCAGAAGTTATCCCGAGTTTATCG
>JAPYZI010003147.1:0-33932 GCA_030523105.1 Ophioninae sp. A BG-2022a | reverse complement strand
GATTTTTGGCAGAATTTCAAAGTCGGACCATCGATTTTTGCAAATTTTTCCATACATACCCCTTTGCCTCTTTTTTTGCGATTTTTCAAGTGGACATTCTGGGAAAACTATTAGAGATATCGGTACGAATCCAACGCCGTTATTTAAGTCAGGCAAAATCCTTTTCCAAACCCCCCAAATGAATCCCCATAGCCTACGGGAAGGTCACCGTACGACTTTTTGAAATTTCGTGATTTTGAGGATTCTGGAAAAGTGGCCGGGGGTAGTCGAAAAAATTTTTTTGCCATTTTTAACCTTTCAAAAGAGTCTATTTGATCGGAAATTTTCCGCTGATTACGAATATGCCCGAGTTTTTGCCAAAAGTGCGAAATTAGGCTGAGATAATGGGAAAAACCCTTCCTAGAATACTTTTTCGACGTTTTTCCCTCGAAATTTTGGGTTTTCGGGAAAATAAATGGTACATTCGTGTTCAGGGGACAAAGTTACATCTAAATGAACCAATAAAAAAGATCCAAAAATGTTTTCCATTTTTCGGGAAAAAAGTGTTCTCACTAAATCATGGATAACTTCTTTTCCTTTGGGATTTGGTACTCGACTTTGCGTTCAATCTCTTCGTTATGATTTTTCCTTCGAAATGCTTATTCAATCATTAATGTCCGATGATTTTTCGATTTTTGGCATAATTTCAAAGTTGGGCCATCGATTTTTGCAAATTTCAATACAAATTTCAAATTTCAACGCACAATAAATTTCATTCGAAGCGGTTGGATAGTCCGGGAGAAATTGGATTTTGAAATTTCGATGAATAAAAAAAAAAATATTATAAACCAAACCAAACAAAATTAATAAAACAGAACGAAACAAGCCTAAAAAAAGATTGACTTCGGAATCTAAGGAACGTTCCAATTTATACTGTAAACTAGTGAGGCGACGAAAGATCCATTGGGGTTTACCAAGACCCTCCGATGCATATTTCGCTTCGTTCGAGGTTATGTCCCTCAAGGAACATCAATTTCTTCAACGTCAGCCAGTTGAAGGATCCGCAAGCTGTTACATTCGAGAACAAGGTGCTTTAGTGATCGTGCTGAAATTGTTCGCTCCCTCGCGTCGTTTTCTCACCCTCGTACTTTATCCAACCTGGCCGTGTCATCGGAGATAAGTGTCGCGAATATAAAATAGCCGGACGAAAAAGTTCTCTTGAAAATTGAAAAAGGCAGCTAATCAAAGAAAAACCCGATGAAGACCAGCTTTTTCCTACCCCCTCCCTCTTACGTTACGACTTTCCTGTCATCAACAGTTTTTCGAGGTAATTATAGTTCCTCGTGTGATGACGACGTTCCTTCAACCTCAAATGCCATCCAGGAAGGTAAAAGTGGAGGAAACCGGAAAAGAGCAATGGGGCGTTAGGAAGGGGGGGGGGGGTTAGAGGTGTTTAATTATTCGTACATAAAAGACGGTACGTGGTCAGGAGGAAAATAACGCTGCAGCTTTTCTACCTTCTAACTACCGCTTCCAAGAACCGCCGGATTGGAAGTATAGAGCCATTCGGGTCAAGTGTGCGCACTTTGCTATTTGAATGCTCGTTAAGCTAAAAAGATAAGGCTTTATTGAAATAAAGGTTTATTGTAATAAACTGTTATTTTCATTTAAGCATTGTTATAGATAAACCTGTTTATTAATTAATGACACTTTTCATTCTTTTTTTTCTTAAGGGTTGTTATTATTTGTTTTAACGATTTGTTTGGGTTTTTTTGTTTTTCTTAACTGTTATTATTATTTATTTCAAGGTTTCGTTCTTGCAATAAAACAAGTAATTTTTTCAAATTCAATCAAATAATTATCAAATAAAAAGAAATCAATATCTAACGCGATTAAATTTTGATCAAATGATTTTCCACCCTGGATCTCATTCCACGTAATCAAGAAAAAAAAAAAATTAGCAGAAGTGGTGTTTCGAATTAAAAAACACAAAACTATAGTGGTCCTGATGAAAATTCGCTAGAGGCGCTCGCGCCGGTTTCATCCGGTTGTGCTCCAACCCAGAGATCGGTATTGTAGCAGTTGGCACGTAATTAAATTCAGTCCTTGTTCCTTATCGCTCGAGGCTCGGAGGGGGGGTGGTAAAAGCTTCGTTGCGCGCGCATTGTTTCTCTATTACTACCTCGAATTAAATTCATAATCTCCGCGAGTTCAGCCGGAAGTCGTTGGTGACTCCGACCAGCCCACTTGCCCACGAGAAACCTCGAGCCTCAAACAGATTTAACACGGGCTGTCGCTTTAGGCGAGTCTACAACATTTTCGCGGTTGACTCATCATGAATGTCCCTTGCGAACTTCCTGGCCTCTGCTCCGCTGAGCAGATAACTCATCGCGTCGTGTAATCCAAGTATTCGGTTCACCGGTACCTCAATCCCCCTCCCCCTAGCCCTCCGTTCGTTTAATCGAGAAATATTCAGAACTGGCCTCTCAGGGCGTTCCGGTCACCCACCGGGTGTCCTATTTTTCCTCCGGTCTCTTTACGCGATGAAAGTAAGCCCACCCTGGAAGAGCACGCGATCACTAACACTGGGGTGTCCGGAGATTGAGCTTGAACCAAGTAACATTATTTTTTTTTGAAAAATATTTTATTTTTAGGATTTTTGAAAATTTGATAACTTAACGTTATTTGGGAGATTGATAAATTGATAAAAAAAAAGCTAAGCTAATATTGAAAATTAGTTGATCAGGATTAATTGCACTCCATACTCATTAATTTGGTGATTATTTGTTAATATCTGAAATATTAGTTCGGCAGAATTATTCACATTTGTTTGTTTATTTTATAGAATTATTATTTTTCAATTTTGAAACGATTCGTTGTTCAATGTTGATTATTTTTTTATAAATACGTGGTTGATCTACTTGAATTAATTTATTTAAATAATATTTTCGAGAGTCAATTTATATATATTTATGTTTGTTGTATGCTTTTTTTTTGTATTTTTTAAAGGCATTTGCAAATATTATGGATTTTAAATGACAAAAGAACGTGAATATTTAATTTTGTAATAAAAATGATTCATTATTTATTATATTTATCATTATTGTTGGTACATAGATTTAATTAACAAATTTGTGTTCCGATAAAACTGCAATACAAATATTTAAAAATCGATGAAAGTGGATATAAATTTAAATAAATAAAAAGTGAAATCACAATTCAATGGAAGTACAGATTTGACAAAATTGGTAAATTATTATCCTAATTAGGAATTCGTAATAAACAATAAAAAATCACAAAAATCATTGAACAATGATAATCATTTGAGAACAAATTCGAAAAAAAATTATTATTATAATTATTCCAATTTTTTATAATTATTCATATTTTTCTATCCTTGTTAAATTTGTTTGAATTATAATCTTTAATAATCTTATCCGGATTCCTATCGTTGTACATTTAACAAAATTAATAATAATATTTATTAATAATAATTATTATTATTAATAATTATTATAACTCCGAGTATAATAATTATTTTCGTTGAAAAATGTGTTTGTACGTCAAAAATGGTTAACTTCTGTTTGAATAGCGTGAGAATGATGGACCTGGATATTTTTGGACGAGTAGAATAAATACGAAGGTGAGCTTTATTTGGCAAGTCCTTGAAAAATTTGCCATTTCGAAGTCCCGATCGAAGAGTCTTTTGTTACAAATTCTCTCGTGTTCAATGTGAAAAAAAAAAAATGAGAATAGAAAAATCGTGATTGGTCCAGTCTGATTGTGTTCGAAAGGATGAATGTATAAACGAGTATATTATTGGCAGCCTCGTAGTTATTAAACGAACCGTGGATTGCGGATTTTGTTGGACAAATGGCGCGAACAAAGAGTGAGGTTACTCTTAATCGGACGATCGATATATCGATCGGGAACGAAGAATTAACGGAGTACTCCTATTTGCTGGCTTTATGGAAATACAACCGTTGAAAACAATTGATTAACAATGGTCAGTACCATCCGCAGCTCGAGCTAAAATAGACTCAGACGTAATTATTATTATTATTATTAATTCGTGCAATTATTGATATTTTTTTACTGGCGTAAACATATTCTTTTTATTATTAAAAAAATGATTATTATTATTATTATTTGTTATCATTATTATTTTTTTTTCTATGGGTGTTAAATTTGTTTAAATTATAATCTTTACTTATTATGATTCCCATCGTTGTACTTTTGAAATATTAATATTCCGAGTATTACAGCTATTCTCGTTGAAAAATGTGAACAATGGAGAATGTTTTTTGTTTTGTTTTTTTGTTTCTTTCTTTGGCCCCTGAAAATCGAGCACAGTAAATCGAACTGTAATGATTTTAAAATAATTATACCACGGGTACGATGTTGAGATAATGATTTTGAGGTAATTGTTACTGGACGATGATATTGGAATGGTAATTTCGAAATAATGATTTTAAGATAATTATTGCACGACAATTATTTTTTAACGATTATTTGATATAATGATTCTGAGGATAATGAGCCTGTTAAGATAATGATTTTGAGGTAATGCTTTCGAATGATATTAGAATGGTAATTTCGAAATAATCATTTTAAAATAATGATTTTAAGATAAATCTCTAAATAAACATTTCAAAATAATAATTGCGAGACAATTATTTTCTAACGATTGGTTGATACAATGATTCTGAGATAATGAGCCCGAGATAATATTTTTTCGATGATGATTCCGAGATAATGATTATTACACAACGGTTATGTAATAACAATTTCCATGCGGTTTTGTAATAACAATTTACAAAGAAATAATTCTTTCGAAATGTACGCGAAAGAATTATTTCTTTTTCTTTTTTTTTTTTAAATTTTTTTTCGTCCGTGAGATTTCCGTTGGAATTAAAAGTTTGTAGGTACTCAAAGCTCATGGAGGTGCCACGAAATACTCGACGTATATATACGTGAGCGTCAGAGAAACGCGTCTGCTCTTTTTTTTACCCTCGAGCACGCTCTCCTTCCCTCAAACACGAGTTTCTCTACCCTTCTCGTTAAAACCTCAACGATATCATCCCCCTACAGATTTTTGCCCGCGCATATTCCTGACGTCTGTACTGGGCGGCGAGGTAAGGAGGGATATTCATTTTTTTTTTTCTTTTTTTTTCGTTCGAGGGTTTTTTTCGATTGAACGATTACGAACGAATCGAAAATTATTGTCTCTTCATTGATATCGCGATGAAAGACTCGATTGTCAATGCGGATTATTTATGACGTTCAAAGTTGCATACTCGAAATTTAACGATATATGATAATTATTTATTTTATTTCGTTTATTGATTTTATTTCGGTTTATGATTAGACTTTCCTTGGATATGGATATTTTTATTTTTTTTCATAATTTTGTAAATAATTATTTTTTTGTAAAAGTAAATATAATTTTTTTTTTGACAAATATATTAATTGACAAGATTTATTTCTTGCCAATACATTTTTTGGACAATTATTCTAATTTCAGGATGAATTAAAAAATCAATCTTTTAAAAAATCCTCATTTTTGGAGTCAACACAAAATAGCCGAAAAATAGTTTACAATTATTAAAAATAGATTAACAATTATTTATAAAATTTGGATGTTTAAGAAAACGAGATTATCAAATTTTCTGAGGAAGGGGTTTATTGACTCGCGATCAATATGCAAAATTACGTCTCGTGGGAGGAGCTTGCGAGTTGGCCCACGCCATCGATCCCAAACATACACCGGTCCTGCGTAGCAATTAATCTAATCGTTGAACAAATATTTCCATAATCGAAATCCCGATATAAATGATAATTCCCAATTGTCCTGTTGCCCATCGAGCAACAATGTGTGATCTGTCAAAGTTAACAAACAATCGAGACTCTATGTACATTCCTAAAAATTTGCGATTTCACCATCTGAGCCCTGTTTTTGTTTGTTCCAATTTTCCTACATTGATAAACGACATTTCGTGAACCGGAAGTGCGAAGTTTGTAGTTATTTATTATTTATTATTTATTTTATTTATTTTATTTATTTTATTCACTTTATTTGTTTATTTTATTTATTTATTTATTTACATACATATTTATTATTTACTCGCTTTCTCATTCAACAGTTCGATCCAAATTCCGCAATTGATAAACAAATAGACTGGCTACAAATACAAATTTATATAAAACTATAAATAATAATAAAACAAACCCAAACATTTAAAAAACTTTAGGTCGTTCCTAAAAATTAAAAAAAATTTCATATTTTTTTAAATTCAAAAACGTTTCGAAACCATTATACCGTATTATTATTCTTATTCATTTAATTAATTTTATCTGTTTCGCGTCCTCGTCTATAATTTTCTGCATTCTTTGAAAAATTTTCGATATCAAATATCCAACATTGCGAATTTTCGCGTACGAAGTATAACAAGTGTGTGCCAAAGGGGATCCCTCGAGTTTGTTATTACAACAGTGGAAAAGGCAGCGAGGCAGGAGGGGGAGGGGGGGGGGGGGGGGGGGGGGGGGGGGGGGGGGGGGGGGGGGTCGCGTGAAAGTGTGTACAGAACAGAAGGACGGGGGAACGAGAAAATTGGTACATCGTGCGCAGGAGTATTGCAATATTTCATGGTAGACTTTAGCCCCGATGGCTTGATTATTCCTGAAACGGTTTCCCGACGCCTTGACCGTGTTCCGCTCATGACGTCACATTATTTCTTCCACTCTACCGGAACCGGTGACACTTTGTGTCGAAGTACTCGTTCAAACGCAACGAAACGTGTTTTCTTTCCGTTTTATCATTATTTTTTTTTTTTTTTTCATGTCTCCAATTATCTTGTTATCGGACTTTTTTTTTTTTGTTACGTTCCCGTTGTAGGTAGCAAAAAAAGAATAGTGGAAAATGTATGAGTGATATCGGGAGTCTGCAATACGTCGATAAAAAAAAGTGGGCGAGTCGAAGAATAAATTGGAATTTCTGATGGAACAGTGAGAATTTGATGATTCTGACTGTTTTTATCGATAGCTGTAATATAACGAAGAAAATAGAAGTTATTGAAAAAAAAAAAATATTCGTTCGGAAGGAATAATTCATTTGAGGAAAAAACAAGGTTGATTTGAAATAAATGTAAAACTATTTTTTTTTTAATCATTTAGAAATATCATCAAAAAATATCAAGAATACAAAAAAATATTGAACAAATAATCCAAAAATGCCATTAAAAAAAAAAACAATTTTAATGGATAAACAGAAATTTGTGTAAACAATAAAAATCGATTAATCGATAAATAAAAAATCCAATAACAAAAATAATCGAGGTCTCAATTTGATTTTATTTGTTTTTTTTTTTTAATTGCATATTTCAATTGTTTTTTTAAATGATCTTTTTGGTTATTGGATTTTAATTTAAAAAACGTTTCTTTTGAAACATTTTTCGTGAATGAATGCCATTGTAACGATGACGTGATTTTTCGTTCTCATTATTTGGAATTAGTTATTAACATTAATTCCAGATAATAAAAAAAAAGTTATTAATTAGTTATTATTTATTTTTGACTTAGGGGAATTTTGAGTGGCTGAAATCTATATAATTATAGTATATAAATACTGAATGCTACTATTAATTCATCATCCAATTAATTTTCTCTGTGTTTTTGTTACGTAAGAAAAAAAGAGAAAAGTCATAGGTCGAAGCATTGGGTGTTGTTTTGTGGTAGGTTTGAAGGGACCGATCGACTAGTAACGACATCATCGTACTTTTAAACAAATAGGGCACAAATGTTGCGATTTTGTTTATTTGACTTGTTTTTTTTTTTTATTGCGCTAATTTTCGTCAGTTGCGACTGATAACTGACGTTATCAGTCGAGTTTTAACGAAGGAGGGGACTTTAATTTATAGGAGTTAGGAAGACTCGGGTTTCCGGTTGGGCGGAGAAACTCCGTGATTCTTGGTCGCTTCGTAAAATTGGTAGCTTCGGTAACGAGATAGCTGTGGGTGTGAAGAACGACACGTGCCCAGAGCGTTCTCCGGTTTTCATTAATGAACGGAACAAGATGTTAATTGATTACTCGGTTGAGGAATCGCCGAGTTTCTTTTTCTAAAACTCGATAGTTACCGACCGATGGTAACGCGAAGTTATAACTTTGACGATATTCTTGAAACTCGCGTCGTCGATTTTACGGTACGTGAACACTAGACGGACGTTGGACTTTCGATGAAACGACGAGTACTTCTACGTCCCGTGGGTTTCGTCAGTCTTCTCTTCGCCAATTTCCCAAGGTGACCTTCCAAACTCGTCTCGTTCGATACCTCACTTAGATGGGTGAAACACTTGCCCCAAACTGTGCAATTACGTTTCGATTTTTTTCGTCAAGGTTCATCGATGAACGAGAACCAATGACGGCAAAAAAATAATTTGTAGAAAAGCCTAGGGGAATTTTTGGGGGTTTGATACTTTTGTCATGACATTTCGATGGTGATCGTTTCGGGATAAACCGTTGGATTGTGATATACATACTGATGTAACTGTTTTCGAAAATTAATGATTTTTGGTTGATAATAATTATATTGTTTGATCGATAATTTATCGATAATATTGATTACTGATTAAAATAATTTATGGTTGTCATTGATAATAGTGATATTAATAATAATTAGTAATAATTATACGTATAATAAATTGATAAACGTAATCAATAGTAATAACAATAAATAATAATCAATAATCAATAATAAATTATCTATAAAAAAAATATCAATAATAAATCAATAATAAACAGCTGGCTAGAGATAATAAATAAATAATCAATAATAATAATCAATAATGAATAATAAATTATCCATAAAAAATAATATCAATAATAAATCAATAATAAACAGCTGGCTAGAAATAGTGAAAAGAAAAATCTGCGTAAAAGATGTCCATTTGGACGTCAACGATCCTCCGCTTTCCAATCTTTGTTTCGACTATCGTGGAAATGTCAGAAATCATTATTCACCCGAGGCAAAGCAAATTGGAGAGAAACATTGAACGTAGGACGTAGGAATTTCAGATTGATCGTTACATTTTTATCAAAATATTAATTATTAATAATAACGATAAGTTCGTTTGTTTTTTTAATGATAAAAAATCGATTTTCACACAAAAGATAAAAAAAATGTCCCATTTTTTGCAAAAGATAAAAAAGATCAAGTTTTTTTTACGAAAGACCAAAAAATAAACATTCCACGTTTTTTTTCCAAAATATAAACGAGCTAGAAAAACAATAACGAGAAGTTGAAAAAAATTTTACCCATTTTTTAAAAAACGTGTTTTTTTTTCGAATGAAACAAATTGGTAAAATTGAATCCACCATTGGGTCCTCCATGTTGCCAAGCTTTTTCCCAACATCATCGAAAACTGTTGCAATGATCAATAGTTTTTGATGAAACTTTCAAAATTTCAAGTAAACTGTCTTTTTTGTGTAATCGGAGTATCATAATCCTTGAATATTTCCGTTGACACGAAAATTGGTGGTAATTAAGGTGTTAAAAAAAACTGGTAACTGGAAAATTGGTGGAAATTAAGGTGTTGAAAAAAAAAACCATTATTTCATTAGAGTAGAAAAAAGAATTGGAGTCTGGCATGAGAGTTCATCAACAGAAGTGGTTCACTTTCCACGAAGATTGCGAAAAAAGCATGCTGATGACTCGCAATTTAATAAAAACTCGACGCAGATTCATTCAGTAACTCGAATGCTCGTTTCGGCCGATATATCGGGTGTCCCGATAAAAACAAAACGGAAGTACGAAAATTTTGTACATAAATGGATGAAAGTCCGGAAACGATGCCGGAACTGGTTGCGCATCTATTTGACCACACGCAACCGGATCTCCAATTTGCTTCGCCAAGGGAATTTACCACGTTTGTCGCAAGACCAATAAATTCATGCTAATCGGAGACCAATCGATTCGTGTCGTGTTTCCCATATGGTTTGGCCCGGCCATTTATCGTTGAATATTCCAGAGCGATCCTAACCATTGGCGTAACCAATCCTCCCCAATTTCTATTTACAAAAGTCATTCAATTCGAATTTTACTTGAGCAAAGCTCATTGAGGTATTTCTGAACGGATATTCACAAAATTAACGAAATTCTTGAAAGTTGCAGGAATTTTTATGAGTCAATTTTTTTTTTTCTGGTTTTTAATGTTTTTAGCTTTGTTTTTAGATTTTTGAGTTTAGATTTTATAATATTCTGCTTGTTCTTGAAGGAATAGTAATACAGGAATTTTTTGACAATTTTTCAACGAATTATTTTGGTAGTTTTCAACGTCCAAATTTAACGGATTCTGCAGAGTTTGCAAAACGAAGGGAAGTACATAAAAACTACGGTATTATTCAGTGATAAATTCTTAAATAATTCATGCATTATTTTTATATCAAGAACTAGGATTATTCAAATTGTCAAGAATTTTGACGAATTTTTTAAGAATTTTTAACATCCATTCACATTTCGAGTTTTAATAGATTTTTTTGAGTGGAGAATAAAGACCCTCGAAGATAAGAAAGATATTTGAAAACATGTGGAACATGTATCACGTGACACATGAGTGCGAGAAAGACGGCCGAAGTTTCTTGAATTTCTAAAATATTCTCAAATTCTAAAATTTCTAAAACTTCTATAATTCCAATAAAATCTGCAATTCTAAAACTTCTAAAATTTCCAAAAATTCTGATAATTCTAAAGTTCAAAAATTTCCAAATGCTCTAAAATTTCTAAAAATCCTAAAATGTCTTCAAATATTTAAGAATATAAACAATCGCTAATCTGATCTTAATTCGGTCCGAAAGGGCTCGGATAATCAAAGTTGTAGTAAAAAGTGTTTTGGCTGACCTGTTTTGAATTTCGAGGGTGCTCGGTTGAAGATGGGTTTGTAGAGAAGTTGGTTGCTGGCATAGCGAACGATCAGACTTTTCCGGATCCTCGCAAACGCTGGTCGTTATCGTTGTCGTTACGGTGGCCGTTGTCGTCATCGTCATCGACAAGTCCGTTGTTCTTTCCTCCTGTTCGTCAACGGACCTCTCGATTTCGCTGTTCTCTGCCATTTCGTCGCTTTCCCGGGCGCACAGTCCCAACACGCAATACACCAACACGCACAAAACTTGGCTCTGTTTTTTATCCCTCAAAAATTAACGAATCAACGTTTAATTGGTTTTAAAGGCTGATCGGTCCGTCATTGATGATTTCACTGGCTTTTATGATGATAAGAGGTTGATGACGAGTTTTGCGGTCGTTGTTTCAGGATTGGCATGGTTAGGACAGGTTTCCATTTCCCAGGCAAACGCCAAGTGGCTGAATCCGTGATGACGTTGCGAACTGACGTTTTCTCAGCATTTCCAGGCAATTGGGGTCTTCCTTCAAGGATTCTGTGTCTTAAGATCCTCAGTTGGAATGTTCTATCAAAATTCTTCGGTTGGGATCGATCTTTGAATCCTTCAGTTGGAATATTGTATCTCAAAGTCCTTCAGATGAAACATTACCTCCGGATCCTCGAATATTGATATTTAATCTGGAAATCCTTTATCAATGATGATTAATCTGAAAGTCCTTCAACTAGGATATTCTATCTCAAGATCCACCGATGATATTTCGTTACAAGATGATCCTCAAATCCTATGTCTTCCCAAAATCCTTCATCTTCCGTTACAAAATAATCATATTTCTAAAAAAACTTTCAACATTTTCAAAATTCATCCAAAATAATCCTACCAACGATCCTTCAAGAACATTTAGTCACTTTCCCAGCGTATCCCAACGTCCTTTACGAACGATTTCGTATTTGAACATTCTTCGATTGGAATATTTGATCTCAAGATCCTTCAGCGATAAAAGTCCTTCAAAGATTCTCCTCGAATGATATTTTGTCATAAGATCCTTCGGTTTAACACTCTATCTGAAGATCCTTCGCGAAAAGATCCTTTACGAAGAATATTCCATCTGAAGTTCCATCAGCTGTTCATCCAGTTCTCGCGATCGTTTTGACGAAGACGAAGCAGCCCATAGTACTGGCCACTCGATTCACTCTCGAGGCACTTTCCTCGTGATCACGTCCAGCTGTCCGTGTGGTTGTTCGACGGACATTCTGGTTTAACACTTGAGGTTGAACCGTCGGAGGTTGACGATCGTGTGATCCGATAGAACCTCGTACCTGAAAACAGAATCGAATCATTGGCAAACGCGCCACCTCTTTCAGTCCCTTTTTTTGTTGTTTTTTTACCATGCCCATATTCCCCTAGATCTGTAACAGGACCGCAACTCCAGGACCATCGATTGGCTGGCCAAATTACGATCAACCGAATAACGGGAATAATCTTTCTTTTCCCCCTCTCCCGTTTGTTTTTTTGGACGCTTTCATTAACTCTCCATCCCTTCGCGAACTCTGTTCCCACGGGACCACTTTTTTTTTTTTTGTTTTACGAAGACAATTCTTCGCATACAAATATATATATGTACAGTACGTAAAAGGTCTGCCCCTGGAAAAGGTCAGCCGAATTTCTCCAAGACATATCGTTCGCTGTTGGAGACTCTTTAGGCCTGATATTAGTTCATTGGACGTGGTCCCATCTGAACAAAACCACATATGCTGTACACCAGCGGTTCTAGGGTCAGGGGGGGGGGAGCTGTTTTCCCCTATGGAACGAAAGGAATTTTATCGACGAGCTCTGTGAGCCACTGGCGTCCAGGATCAATAAAATATGCGGCTTGTATCAGACTTAAGATGGAAAAGCGTCTTTCCGGTTTATAGGGGACTGGCGAGCGGTACGAGCAACAGGGGAGTAACATGTGACGTTGACACTCGCATCGCTGGAATTCAATAAAAACGAATTCGTCTCGGTTCCTTAATAATTCTTTTTTCGGCCTATTTTTGTGTCGCGTCGAAACGTCGTCACGACTTGGACCAGCGCGAGGTTTTTTGTCTTCCTAAAATTGAAAAGAGGCTACGAAAGAACGTTGATCAGCCACAGTTGAGGAGACGAAAGAAATCCATGATTTTTACAGTTACATCGGCGATTGGTTGATTCCGTTTGCGATTGGTTGATTCAGTTTGTGATTGGTTAACTGTTGAAAAAAATAATGGATTTCTTTTTACTACACCTAATATCTGAAATAATACGAAATTAGGGGGGTGAAATGGATATCGATGGATCAATAAATATATTTCGAGATAAATAAAAAGTCATCTTTTTTCTTCAACAATCATGAAATTCAATTGCACGATTCTGTACTGTTGAATTATTATTATTATTCATTGTTTTCACGATTTCGTATGAATCGGCGTGGCCAGAGTTTCTTCTTGCTTTATAGTCGAGCCCTTTCTCACCCTTCGCGGAGAAACCTTGTGGATCATTACAGTGAGTCTCGGAGCTTTCGTATTACTTGCCACCTGCTGCAAAATTTATTCTCACGGCAGCTTCGTGCTTTTTTATACTTTTTTATGTTTTGTTTTCTTTTTTATGGTTATTATTATTGTTATTATTATTATTATTATTATTATTATTATTATTATTATTATTATTTCGCCCACGCGATCCCAACAGGAAAGTTTCGTTCGTATGAAAATTTGCCCTCAACAGCTTCGCGGACGATTACACGAGACCGCTCATTCACGTTTGCAATTTACGCTCGAAGACTCTGCGCGAAATGTAGCGAGGAAACGGCGAAATATCGTTGATGCAACGCCGGGAGAAAACCCGGGTATCACTCGCGAGGAAACTTCCACTCTGTCGCTCCAAAAGCATTTTCAATTACTTTATACCCTGAATTTGATTTGTCCTATTCATTCGGTTTTCACTTTAGTGTATTTCTTCGGGTGCATTGAAACGGTGATTGGGAAATGGTTTTTTCCGGCACGTTTGTTTGGATTTGTTTGGGTTTGGGAATTCGGAGAACATTAATCGTAGAAATGTTAAGTTCGGATGGATGTTGAGTAATTTTGAAAATTTGTATTTATATATTTATTGTTTCAGTTTTGTTGATTTTTAAATATTTTGATTTTTTTTTTTCATTGCTCTTATGTAATAATTGAAACTTTTTTTTTCATTACGACAGTCTTATCGTTTTGAGAATACTTTTTCGTTGTTTTTGGGTTCGTTTGGGTTTGAAAACTCGGAGAATTTTTTTTTTTTTTTGGAGGTATATGAACTTCGAACGGATTTTGCAACTTCGTATTTTGTTTGGGTTCTGCTGATTTGGGACCTTTCGATTTTTTGGTCACGTTACGCGAAAGTACAAATTCATCCTCTTTTTTTATTACGACTATAAAATAAAAATAACAATTTGAGAATTAACTTAATATTTAAGAATGATATTAAAATGTAAGAATTGAAATTAAATTTCAGAAATAAATTGTAATTAAAGAATTAAATAACAATTTTTAAAATAAATAAAAATTTAAAAATTAAATTGACATTTCAGAATTAAATTCATTTTGTTTCTACCGGTTAAAAAAAAAATGATTATTCGACCTCGAAGAAACTAAAATTCTTCTGTCCCTCTAATTGTTCAATTTCCTTCCATTTTACGTCATTATTGTCCTTCATTCGTGTTTGCTTACATTATTATTTTATTCATCGATAAAACAAGTCGGGCTAGTTTGATCGTAATCGCTCTATCCCTCGAGCGTTCCTATTTCCGTGTTTATTTTGAATTTTTCTTTCGTTTCGATCCAAAGTTCGTCCACCGAACTGGCTGATACCATATTTTAATGGGACGCACGAGCTCTCAGTTATTTCAATACCGCGCCGTTGGTTAACCGATTACATGTCCTGGTCTCCTACACACCGCCACCTACCCTCCCACCCTTTTGATCGATAGACCAAACAATCACATCGTACCAGACTGCCGATGTTATCGCGCAGGAAAGGAAAATATGTATTTACCCGTAAGTCCGCTTACTCGTGTCTCAATTATCCACGGACGAAAAGGGCTCCAAAAAGGGATTCAAAGGGACTATAAAAAGGGCTTGAAAAGGGCTCCAAATACTCGAAACAGGATTACAGAAAAAACTCTAAAATGGGTTTGCAAAGGGCTCGAAGAAGGGCTTCGAAAAGGGATACGAAGAGAACCCAAAAAAGGGCGTCAAAAGGGCTCCAAGAGCGGCAAAAAAGGGCTTCAAAGGTCTCCAAAAAGGACTTCAAAAACGATTTCACAGAGGGATAAAAAAAGGTTCCAAAAAGGGCCAAAAAGAAAGAGTCCAAAAATGGATGAAACGAGTTTTAGAAAAGGGTCAAAAAGGGCTAAAAGAAGGGTTCCGAAAAGGGCCAAAAAGGGCTCAAGGAAAAGCTCAAAGAGGGGTTTAAAACGGGCCAAAAAGGGCTTTTCAAAATACATCAAAAAGAGCTTCAAGCTCGACAAAAACAATTTCAAAAAGAGCAATTTCAAAGAGCCTTCGAAGCTGTTTCCGAAAAGAGCTCCAAAAAGGGCTCCGAAAAGATCCTCCAAAAAGGGACAATCCCTGCGGCATCGTTAGGTAAAAAAAAAAGCTCGAAACTTCTCAAGGAAAGCGCATCGTATCGCGCGGGTGAGAATACACAGGTTTGCACTTTCCCCTTTGATTGTGAGTTATTGCGTTCTTGGCGCTCTCCCCTCATCCAGACGCTAATTCCCCGGACAACGCTCTGGAGGATATGAATGAACGTGCCCTCATGGCCTTGCACCGGAACGTGCCCTAATAAAACAATAATAAGATACAAACGCAAAAACAAATATTCAACCTCCTCCGTATATCCTACGAGTTTCCAAACTTCGATCCTGTTGCTAGGAGACGAAAATTTATGGACTGTTGATAACGGGTCGAGGTAGCCTTCAACTGGAAAATCAATGAGATAAACGAGATGCTACATTTGTATGTTCGGTTTCATGTTGGAGCTCGCAACGTTGAAACGCAAAGGAAATTAAGTTTTAATTTTTAGCAAAAAGCTCTGGGGAATCCACCGAGTAGTGCAAAAAAAAACGGCGGGTTGCAAAAAAAATTCCACTCAATAAAAAAAATGAATTAGAAATAAAAATTGGTGAATTCCAATGATGCAGTTTATGATTAATTTTTTTCATTTATTTCTGTAACTATAACCTAAATAATCATAATGTTTTTATAATTATTTAATTACAAATCTCTTCGAATTAAATCATTTTTATCCTGACTAAAATTAATATTCATTTATTGATATTTTATTATTTATAATCGAGAAACGAAAATGAAGAATTCGAATGGAAAAACATCGGTGCATTAAAACGATGAACGAAAAGTTCGACAGGTATACAAAACGTCAGTTATTCCATACTGAATAATTCACGATCTCTTTTTTTTACGGGAATACAAAATATAGCACTAAAAATACATGTTATAAGTAAATAAATAAATATAATATTATATATATAATCAATAATAACAAATACATAAAATATATAATAATATATATATATTTTTATTATTATTATGAATATAAAAAATCAAATATTAAATATTTATATGCAAATTGCATTTAAAAAAAAACATACACATATAAAGGCAGAAAAATGAGTAAAAAATATTAATATATACAATTCCCCAATATAAAAAAAAAATTAATTCAAATAAAATTAAATATATATAATTCTCTAATATCCTGCGTCATTTCTTGTAGGATTCAATCCCTTTTCGGCATAAATCCCACACTCGCCACTTCACTATTTCCACTTTATTGTAGACTCTGAGTGTCCAACGATTCTCTTTTTTCAATGCACTATCGGAGTTGCACGAGGGCACAGGGAAACTGGATAAATCCAGCATAGTTTCAGGTGCCTGAATTACCCACTGAGTTTGATTTTTTTGTCTATAGGAGGTCGTCAGTTGGTGATAGAGGCGGTGATCCGAGCGGTCACCCATCCATGTATAGAACCTTGTTTTTTCGTTGGAAATCGCCGTAAACTTTCGTTTTTACGAACCCAAACAAACCCAAACAATCTTTTCGTTGTCTCGAAAAATGTATGACAAAACATAGAGCTTGTTCGTTAATTGATGATGCGTTACGTAATCGGTTAGGATTTCGGGTTGACGAGCGATTTTTGACACTTGATTATTTGACTTACGTTGAAGTTAAGTAGGCCCGTTGGTTTAGTGATCACCGATAGAAAACAAACTGGCTCCCGTCACGTCAAGAAACATCCGGAAAGTCTGCTCCCACTCAACCAACTTTGGATCCAAGAGGGATCTCGCGGCGGTGTATTTTCGCCTCGCTTTTCGATCGTTCAGTTTCGAACGGTTGCCGCATGATCGAAAGTTGTTCGTCGTTCGATTTTTCCTTTTTCCCCGGTGCGAGGAAGCTGATAAACTTTTCGATGTTACAGCCGGAGGGTAACTCAAATTTAGCCACTTATGGGTTGGATCGGCTGAGGTTAAAATTGAATGCTGGTCTTTGATGGATTGTTCCAATTTGGCTGATTCGAATTTCTAATTAGGAAACGTTGAATCGACGACACGACGATCAGCATATGCTAAAATTAGGGATCAATCGTGGCTTTCAATGTTCCATTTGGAAAACTGATGGATTATAGGATATCCAGTCAATTTGGATGATCGATTTATCGCTAATTAGGAAACCCTCGAATGGATTATTGACTGACGTGTCAAATGCTGAAATTAGGTATCGTTCCGCTTCATTGGAGGGTTTTGATGAATTACAGCAGTCAATTTTTCTGATTGCATAAACAATCTGGAAAGTTTTTGATGGTTCATTAGTAATCGTATTTAATGTTTCATTCTTGATGCCTGGGATGATCCAGGATGTTCTTTCATATAAGTTTTTTTCAATTAAAAATTCACTTTCATCACTGGAACTCTTCTAACTTTGGGTTGATGATTACGCGACAGGGATAGGGATCGAGGTTTTGGCGGACCGATGCGTCTTCAGGAACGGACGGTCGTGTACTAACGGTACCGTTTCTCCGTTCTTTCGACGCAGGCGTGTCGTCATCGTTTCATGCTCCCTCGCACGATCCTCCATCTCTCTCTCTCTCTCCCTCTCTTACGCCCTCTCCCTCGTGGCTTTGGAAAAAGCGCGCTTTTCCATCCCTCATAATCGCTTTTTAGCCTCGACATTTGTTTATCTCCACAGCCGCCGATCCGTCAAGGTCATTCCACCGGTATCAGATATCTAGATAACAATAACGATTTAATCGCTGCACGTGGTAACGGAAAGGTATTACACTTGGAATATATAATCCCTAGGATATATATATGAGGTTTGTTCAAAAAATAAAGTGATTTCAAATTTCGCTGGCTACCTATAGTGGAGTTTCGATTTTTTTTTTTTTTTGTTGGTCCGTCACGTTGGTACACGTGTCTCCAATGTATGCTGATTTTATCAGCCGTTTTGTGTTTTTAGTTAGGTTTTCATAGATTTTTCATAGTTTTCATCGATTTTTGATGGTTTTGATTGGTTTTTAATTGATTTTTTATAGTTTTTATAGATTTTAATAGTTTTTTGATAGTCCCGATAGATTTTTGTTAGCTTCGATAAGTTTTGATAGATTTTTGTTAGTTTTGATAAAGTTTGATAGATTTTTGTTAGTTTTGATAAAGTTTGATAGATTTTTGTTAGTTTTGATAAATTTTGATAGATTTTTGTAAGTTTTGATAAATTTTGATAGATTTTTGTTAGTTTTACCAAATTTTGATACATTTTTGAGTTTCGATAAATTTTTAATAGTTTAGATAGTTACTAGTACTAGTAACTATCAAATTACTAGTTTTCTACACGTTTTTAAACAAACCAGGCTATAAACCATACGCAAAAAAAAATAACACGTATTTAAAAAATACAAAGTTACAACAACCAGCAAGAAAATTTATGAAAAAGGTGAAAAATTATTTTGTTTAGAATCTCCATACCGGAAGTCAATCGAATATCCATATTTCGTCAATTTCCGGTCCCATCCACACGAATTATACGATTGACCTTCGAATGACCTCTGTATTGATGAAACCCTCGTAAATTCTTGTTTTCTCTGGGCCGTCCGGTCATTCGCCTCTTTTTCTTTTTGATTATATTTTTTTTTTTACGAGTCAGAGAGATTTCGACGAAAAAAAAGAGACGATTGCCCACGCGTGGTTTGCGGAAATAACGTTCTAGCTCGCTCAAAATAGGCTCCCTGTAGGCTCGCCTCGATTTGACCTTGTAAAACCAGCCGAGAATTTCAATTTTTATTTTTCACCCTCCGTTCGAACT
This sequence comes from Ophioninae sp. A BG-2022a, assembly GCA_030523105.1. NCBI lineage: Eukaryota > Metazoa > Arthropoda > Insecta > Hymenoptera > Ichneumonidae > Ophioninae sp. A BG-2022a. The sequence goes on along the minus strand of JAPYZI010003147.1, from coordinate 14,689 downwards.
TTTCGAATTTCTCGTAGAGCTGATATCGGGTAGCGGAAGAAACGCGTATTTCTGTGGGAATGCTTACGAGTAGACCGTGACGTTTCGACCAATGGGGTTTCTCGACTCGCGCGAATCGAGTTATCTCATTCGCGCGGAATCTTCCGACGTCGAAGTTCGATATCTCGGCGCGCTTCGTCCGAACTCCTAGTTACGATCCTGTACAAATCTAATAAAACGCTACCGAAGGTTTTTCTTCATTTTTTCAATTACTTTTTTTTCAATTTTTATGGACTTTTTTTTAATAAACTAAAAAAATGTGTATAAAAATGCAATTTTATGGAATCTATAAAAAAATTTAACTTTAATTTCAAGCCGTTAAACTTTTACTTCAAGGTAGGGAAAATTCTATATTTAAAAATATAGAACATTCTTCGCACTATAAAAATTAATCAATATTGAAATTGCCATAGATGAAATAGAACTAGAATCAAATTCTTTTTTTGGTCGAAAATTTATAACCAAGTGCTGTAAAAAAAATTATTTTCCACAATAATGAAAAGCGTCAAAAATTGACAAAGCCAACAAAAATAATGAAAACTTTTTTTAAATAAATATCATACACTCCTATATTCAGTGCTGTGTGATTTTTATTTAAAAAAAGTTTTCATTATTTTTGTTGGCCCTGTAAATTTGTAATGTTTTCTTTTTATTATTGTGCAAAATAATTGTTATTACAGGGCTTGGTTTAAAATTTTCAAATAGGACCCTTCGAAATATTCAAGAAATTTCCATAAGAATTCTTAAAAATTAAAATATTTCCTTAATTCCCGCGATCTCAATGGGCGAAAAAAAAGAAAAATACGTAATAAGGAAAACCAATATTTTCGTTGGGTTTGTAAAAAAATTCAATGCTTTTGAAATAAAAATGAAAATCATTATCAAAAAAAGGAAAACATTATTAATAATTCTTATTTGACATTCCCATTATTTAACATTCCTATTATTTAACATTATATTATTTAACAATCCCATTATTATTTATTTCCTATCAGAAATCCCATATCATCATCGGGTATTCCGCAACAATTTTTTAAAAAGTATTCGAGTTATATTTTTATCGGAATCGAAGTAGATTTCGGCACTTTTGATCAGACAAGTAGTGTAGACCGCAACGACACAATGGTTCGGCATTAGCACATAGAAAAACGCGGGGCGGGGTGTACGCTGGAGCTCGAGTTGACGGATCCTTTCTTTCGTTCCCCGGTGTTTCTCCGCGACTCCCACGTCCCTCAACGAGCTCGGAAGTTCAATGGGATCTTCCGAATGAATTCTCGTGGAAGAAACTCCGAGGAAAAAGAAGGGGGATGAAAAAAAAACAAAGACGAAAAAAAAAAAAACAAAAACGAAAGCAGAGTCCGTCAGAGACTTTCGCGACGGAGAAATAATTTTGTTTTATTTTTTTTGTTTTGTTTTTGTTTTTTTTTTTTTTTTTGAAACCGTCGGCACGGTTTCCCACGTTTCCTTTCTTCTGATTTCTCGTTGCTTTATGTTTGATTCATGACGACGTATACCGCAACATCATCGAGCTCTTTTTATCCTTTTCTATCATATTCCATTTTTTTTCGTGTATACACTGGACCAAAGTTCGATTCGTTTTCAACGAACTTGAGAGAGAGAAAGAGAGGGAGAACGAAAGGTCGATAGAGCTGGAGATTTAGGGGTGGATCAGGGTCGAGACTTTAGCAAACGTGATGAAAGCCCCCCCGTAAATCAAAATAACTCCATGCCCAATTTTTTTCACCGACTTCCGTTGGGCCTTCCACCAAGCGTTGTACTCGTATAATGAATCAACGTCGGCGTTTGCTGTTTCGTGAGAAACATATTTCTTTCCGCTACCCATGTACTCCATTCTAGCTTCGAAAATCTTTTTCTTTGGGGGCACTTGGTTCCTCTTTGCCTTTGGGCTAAGCTGACATCTGTCCTCAATCGTCACAAAATTGACGTTTGGCATTCAATGATTTTTCTTTTCTCATATTTTTTCTGTATTTTTTTTTGTTTTTTACTTATTTTTGAAATGGTATTTTATGTTATTTTTTTGTTTTGTAGAGGAAGGAGGATTTTGACAAAAGGAATTGATGATGTTTGGAATTCAATGATTTTTCTTTTTTTTTTTTTTTTTTTTTTTTTTTGCATATTTTTTAACTTATTTTCGAAATCGTATTTTATTTTTATTTGAATTTGGTAGAGAAATGAGAATTTCGAAAGATACAAATTGATGATGTTTGGTATTCAATAATTTTTATTTTTACATTTTGTTAATTTTTTTACTTTTTTAAAAATCGTATTTTATTTTTTTTTCTACGTATTTTATTACGTAGAGAAACGAGGATTTCGAAAAGAAGGAATTTCACATCGCTTTCGCAGGGGAGTTGAAAAACGCTAGGGGAAAAAATTGGTTTCGTGATCCCAACGATGTAAATTATACAGTCGAGTGTTTTTCTCCCCTCGTTTGGCGAGGAACCTTCAACGAATGAATGCCAAATCGTTTTGTGGAAATATCGCGAAAATATATTTGTCGAGGAGTACTCTGGATCTTATGGTGTTTTTATAGGGAACTCCCATGAACGTCATAGCTACCCAGTCCATATTGAAATACAAGTACTCTCGGTGCTATTTCTCGATCGACGTTTTTCGAGAACTTTTCATTGGAATTATCTGGGTTTTTTGGACCTTAAAAAAAATGTTCTTTCGTAACCCTAACAAGAAATTTGTTGGGAAGAGCCAAGATGGAAACGGGTCTCTATAGAGATTTTTCAGATACTCCGCAAATTGGGAGTCCTCGTTGAATCCATTTCGATGGGCCATTGAATTCTTATCAGGAAATAAATACAGAAATAAAAATCCAATTGGATTCCAAGGAAAATTTCTGCACGGATTCCAAGATTACAATTTGAATTCTGAAAACGTTTGTGACTGTTAATTCACTTTTTATGAAATTGAATTCCCATTGTTATCAAATATGAAATTCATTTGAACGAAACGACATTTTTTTTCGAAATAGAAATTATACTTTTCCTTAATTTGAATTTGAATTTTTTTCAACATTGGATTTACAACTCTTGAGGGTTTTCATCTTCAATTTTTAATTTAGATATCCAATCGGATTCCTATCAGAGATCGGAACGAAACATGGCTATCCATTTGTAAATTCACATTTTTCCAAATCGAATTTACATTTGTTTTTTTCAAATATGGAATTCATTAGAACGAATCGACATTTTTTTCGAAATAGAAATGATACATTTTCTTAATACGAATTTACATTTTTTTCAAAATTGGATTTACAATTTTTGAGGGTTTTCATTTTCAAATTTCAATTTCAATGGCCGATTGAATCCCTATCAGAGATCAGTAGCAAATACATGGCAATCAATTTTGATGCTTTTGACAATTTCTGGACAAGTACTACTTCATGGAAATTCATCAATTTGTTAACGATAGGATCGATCGAGGTAATTTCTGACTGGATTGAAAGAACATTCCAGTCGACTCTTTATCCAGTTGGTTACGTGCGTCACATCGGGAGGGTCGAAAGCTCGATGGAACGTCGAGGGTCGCTGGCAGCATCATTGGCTTTGTATATAAAATCCACTCTTGTACGTATCGACTATACTCGTCCCATCGTCCATCCATTCGAGATCGAGAATTCCACCGCTGGAATTTCAGGCAACCAGGCAAATTCCAAATGGCGAACCAAGAAAAACGTCGTGGAGCTAACTTACCGTTTTCGTACGAGATTACGAAACGGATTTTTCTTATTTCTTGGTTGGCCCCGAGCGAGTGTCTTCTCGAGTGTTGTTTTGGCTCGAGTCATCGTCGCGAATTAGACTTCGAATTCATGGTCTGTGACGAGGGAGAGAGAACGATCTCCTTACCCGAAATCATCCAAAAATATACGAGTCACACGTCGATGTTTCGTCACATTTTTTTTATAATTTTATTTTTACCCCTTTTTCAAAATAAAACATTTTTTCTTCTTGCCAAGCGAAGCTTCGATATTAGTATTTTAATTAGTATTTTATTTGCCTTTTTATTATTTTTATTTATTTTGTTTATTCAATTCGTATTTTTATTTATTTTGTTTACGTATTTTATATGTTCATTATTTGATTATTTATTTGATATATTTTTAAACGAATCACGTTTTCCTAAGAATAATAAAAAATAATGTGAATTTTAACCTCGAAAGTATTGAAATTTGTTTATTAAATGTACCTATCGTATGATAACGATTTATCATTAACAAAACATCAATAATGATAGTTATAATCACTACTTCAAAAACAATTTTTGTATCATGTATTAAAAATGGCATTTTTATTATTCACTGATAATGATTGTTTATATGAATGCATATCGTAAATAAGTAATAATTGTGACGAGTGGAGTTGATAAAAATATGGGACAACAAGTATCATAATAATATTTGTATTTTCAGGAATAATAACGATTATTATTATTAAATATTCTAAAATATTGAAACATATTTATTTTTAAATTATTAAATTATTAAATTATTAAATTATTAAATTATTAAATTATTAAATATTCCAAACTATAAAATATCATTATTATTAAATATTGATAAATATTATGAGGTAATATTTGTATTTCTGCGAGTAGTAAGTATCGTGAGAAGAAGAAAGTGAATAAAATGGGATGGATGGTTGGAACCTCAATTATACTTGAGGTCCCACGTATCCTCTGGACCGTAATGGGATTGGAAATATAATGGCGTATGTCCAAAGGTGGCTAGAAGATACAAGTGTCAGAGTAGCGGTGAAGGAAGATCGCGAATGGTAAATAGGACAGTGTCGAGAGTATGTTTGAAGAGGAAAGGACACGTAGACGATAATACTCGGTAGAATTTTGCTACTCGAGGACGAGTTGGCCCATTTGAAACATTTGTTCCCACGTACGCGTCGTTTCCACTTCACGAGCTGTTTTCTCTCATTCATGAATACAACCGAGGCTCCAATGCGCGTTCGGTTTTGTCCCCATTTTTGTCTCTACTTTAACCGGTGCCTTTATAAGATAGAAGCTTGCAACCTACACAACGGAAATTGTTGTATCTTCCGCGAATTTGCTTTTACAACCACTCTGGTCGAAAAACCCTAGAATCATTGTTTTGGCCCTACATTTAAAAAAGTTCAATTGAAATTCGACAAAAATGAATTAAAAAAAACGTCGATTTCATTCGGAACAAAAATAAACGGGATTTTGAAAAATTTAAAGTTAATTTGGAAAAAAAATGTCGATTAGTTCAATCGTATTCCTCATTTTTTAAAACAATCAATTCAATCGTGAATTTTGAAAATAGTGAAAAAATGTATTTTTCCTGATAAGGATTCGTTGAGTAATAAAAATGGATTCCGATATTTTCATTCCAATGAAGATTCTTCAAGAACGTGGTAAAATTCCTAATAAATTTCTACTCGGTCACCGATCCGAGTACCGGCCCCATTCTTCATTACCCCGTTCTCGAAACTTGAACCATTTGCATTATTTTAATCCTTCCATCCACCTACGAACTTTCCCAAAAATACGAGTTTCTGGCTCGGGTTCAACGGGTTGGAAAAGTTGCTCCGAGATTGTTGGAAATTTACGAGTTACGATCGTAACGCAACCCCGACGCGTTAAAAATATTTATAGATGCGCGTGCGCTCATCGCCCACCACTCGATTCACCCAAATATTTGTATTCCAAAATTTCATCAATTTTTTATGAATGAAATTCATGAAGAATGCTCGGGGGTTTGTGTTTATCGCGCTTTCCCGTCTCTCCCGTCTATCATATAAAAATAGCGCGAACGCGCCTCGCTTTGGGAATACGTGGGAAGCTCTTTGAATCGGGTCGTGGTTCGTACAAGGTGTGCGGATTAACGCCTCGCATATTTACTCGAGGCGCCTTACTCCCCGGCTAAATCTCAATGGCGTGGTCATTTATTTATTACCACTAACACAAAACTTAATTTCTACCAGTGAGAAGGTTCATTGGGGCATTGGGGGCAAGTGTGCGCACTTGCGTGTTCGATACAATTGCCATGGCTTATTTTTCGCGAAGAAACGATTCATTTGTTTGGGTTTGTTCGGGGTACAATTGCCATGGCTTATTTTTTCCGAAGAAATGATTAATTTGTTTGGGTTTGTTTCGGTTTGTTCGGGGTACAATTGCCATGGTTTATTTTTCGCCAAGAAACGAGGTTTGTTCGGGATACAATTGCCATGGTTTATTTTTCGCCAAGAAACGATTAATTTGTTTGGGTTTGTTTGGGTTTGTTCGGGATACAATTGCCATGGCTTATTTTTCGCGATGAATCGATTAATTTGTTTGGGTTTGTTTGGGTTTGTTCGGGGTACAATTGCCATGGCTTATTTTTCGCGATGAATCGATTAATTTGTTTGGATTTGTATGGGGTACAATTGCCAGGGCTCATTTTTCGCGAAGAAATGATAAATTTATTTATTTATTTATTATTATTATTATTATTATTATATATATTATTATTAATTCTTCTTATTATTATATTTTAATCTTTATATTATTATTATTATTATTATAACTGTAATATGTATATTATTAACCTTCAGCTTTTTAAACTGACGATCCTTCGAATTGCAAAGTGCGCACACTTGACCCAAACGACTTTATACGTTCAGTGATGAATAATGATTTATTTATTGAGACAAATAACACGCCTTTTCAATAATAAGCAAAAACGTTCGTGTATTCTCGATGGCAGCGATACGTCGAACGTCCCCCGTGACCTCTACGCGTCCGGTGTCGGATAATCCTGATGGAACGACCTTCGGGTCCGGCAATCCGCGATAATTATTTATCATTCGTGCATACGGGATTATCCCTTATTGATGGAATCATCCAAAGTGATAAGCACCGTGATTATGTCATCTTTGAGCTCCACCCAGTTCAGAATTATCATCGAAGCTTCCACCCTTCGTCGCCAATGAAAGTCCAATTATCAAAATCGTTTTTCTAGGAGTATACTTGGATTACAGATCCGCAATGTAAGTACTCGAAAAAATTGGACAGATTAGCGATCGAATTGAACAAACAAAAAAATAATAATTGAAAATAAAGTTTGGACAAATTAAACAGACAGGAATTTTTATTTACTTTTTCATAAGTATCTAGGGAGTTGTCAGAGTCCAGTGAAGTAACCACGGAATTTCTATGACACTCAATATTTAGACAATATCCCTAGAAATTTTTTTAGGGATTTAGAACTATGTTCATGGGAGTGAGTAAGAATGCACTAATTATCATTTACCTTGAAAGTAACTAGGGAGTTACGACTCACTTAACTCACTTACTCGTAATAATCTTCGTAGAAAAAAGTTTCTAGGGATTTAATACTATTCTCGTCCAACTAACTGTAAAAACACTAATATTCTCTAAAATTAAGTATTTGGTTACTTTTTATACAACTCGGTAACCAGATAGTAACATTTTACGTAATTAAATACCCAGATTCACACTTTTCACGTAACTAAATAACTAGATAACTAGATACTTACATTTACGTATCTAGATAACTAGATTTTTACTTTTCACGTAAGTAGATGACTAGATAGTTACGTTTATGTAACTAGGTACCTAGATAGTTACATTTACGTAACTAGATAACTAGATTTTTACTTTTCACGTAAGTAGATGACTAGATTTTTACTTTTCACGTAACTAGATAAATAAATTTTTACTTTTCACGTAAGTAGATGACTAGATAGTTACGTTTACGTAACTAGGTACCTAGATACTTAAATTAACGTAACTAGATAACCAGATTGTTACTTTATACGTATCGAGATAACTAGATAATAAGTTTTCTTTCGGATTTGCGTGTCACGCAATTTGCATTTCGATCCGGCCATAAAGCGGGTTTGCTCGACAATGATCCTTTTCGCGAGAGCACGGTCGTTCCTGTTATACCGAAACATCGGTTACTCAAGCTGTCCTTGTCCCAACGGTAAGCCGAGGATACACATTCGATTGAATCGCTCGAAGTTCCACGTTTTCTTATTACGTTCTTTCACCCTTCGTTTTATTGTACATTCCTTTCGGTTGTTTTTTTTTTTTTTTTTTTTTTTTTTTCATTTCATCCGGTCGTAGCCAGATTAAATTAAGGGGAAGGAGTCGTTCGAGCATGAATTCTTATGATGGGGAAGACTGGTAACGCGAGAATTTTCCTCAATGCTCCATCCTCTCTCTCTTCCGGGAGGTTATCCAACACGAAAGGCTTTGGATTAACGTTCTATCGATTATTGAAGGTTGCTTCGTGATCTCGGTGCACTCGGCAACCGCGTTCTCCAGCCGTTAACTACTTCCTTGGCGATGAAAGGGCTCCAAGGGCTAAAAGGATTGAAAGGGCTCGGAGGTGTCTTGAAACCGCGAGACGTAGAAACACTGGAGAAAGGATTGGAAGGGCTGGAAGGGCTAAAGGGCTGGAAGAGCTGGAAGGGCTGGAAGGGCTAAAGGGCTGGAAGGGCTGGAAAGCCTAAAGGGCTAAAGGGCTGAAGGGCTGGAAGGGCTGGAAAGCCTAAAGGGCTAACGGGCTCGAAGGGCTAAAGGGCTGAAAGGGCTGAAAGGGCGATTCGCGTTTCTTCTGGTTCTTTCCTATTCCATCTCTCGATCTTCGCTGCTTTTATTCCCTCATAGTTTTGCAACTTACTTCGGAAACTCGAAGGCGGAAACCTGCGCCTGTGAATCGTTGACCAGTCGCGTACTCGATGTAAACACTAGCTTCAACCCGTGTCGACCCACGTAATCCCCGTTTGTTTTGCTTTTACTCGACTCACAAGCCTCGATCTCGTAAACAACGGAGATCCTTGTCATCAAACGCCCATCAAACTTGTATTCATTCTTGTACCGGGTATCTCGATCGTGTGTACACTCTCCGTTTTATCCAATGCGCTGGAAATAGAAACTCTGGATCACAGCAGGAACGATCTTCCGCTTGTTTTTCGATCCATCGTTTTCTCCGTGTCAAAGTTTCGCGTCCGGTGTTTTTTGGCGTATTTCCTGGTGAAAAAACTTTTCTGTCGACGAACCTCGAATTTTGGTCTCGGGCTTGGTAGAAACCAAAATAAACATTCTCTACTTGCCAGTTGAGTATTTAAAAAAATTATATATTTATTTTATGGTATTCCCTTGAGATAACATAAACATATTTTAGTATGACACTGATGATATTGATGTAAATAATGATAACAGTGACGATTATAATATAGAAAATATTTATAGAAAAAAAAACGAGTGGAGATAAAAATTCTAACAATTCGAATTAAAAAAAAAAACGATCTGAACAACAATAGTATAAATATAACAATAATGGTAGAACTAGTGAACAACAGTAATAATAATATTAAAATAATAATAAAATAATTCGTGGTGAAAAATAATTTTAAAAATATTTACAAAATATGTAATTCATAATAATCATTAATATTGATTACATTTATTATTATTATTTTTTTTAACTTGAGAACGTAAAATTATTAAGAAATAATAGCGTTTTAACTAAATTAATACAATAATACGTAATCAATAATAATATGATAAAAAAATAGCTAATTAATAATAGTCGATTCCATTGATTATTATTATTATTATTATTAACTCCAATTTTTTATTATGGACTGCAAATTACAAAAAATGTAATAAATAACAATGTAATAAAAAAAAACAATAAGTGCTCCCGGCTATAATTCTGCTTTCGAGAAACCTTCGGAGTTCTTCCCGGACGATTAATCATTCAACGACGAGACCCCAAAACCTGATAAATGATTCTCGTCCCTGGACGTTCACATTTTTCTCTTTTTTTTTTTTTTTCGTTTTCTCTGCTGTCCAGTCGGAAGTTCATTTTCTTCGTTCGTACGATATCCCGTACATGTGACTCCGCGCGTCCTTCACCAGGATCACGTTTCGCACTTATCGATGTACTCGATGCTGCTCTTAATACCTACTGGGAGCGGTGATCGCGCCGTAAGCGATTAACGGTAATTTTCTGTTACGCTTTCATTTCGTCGACTCGACGCGCGAACGTGCGGGTTTACCGTGTTTCTCGATTGTCACGGTTACCCCCCCCCCCCTCCCCTCCCCGCCGCTCCTTCCCCTCTCCTCACGACAAAGACGCAACGTAAACACGTAGCATGGCGATACGACCTCCGGTCTACTTGCATACATTATTTTCCATTCGACGATACACTCCCGTGGGATTTCACCGGCACGTACGTCTCGCCTTCACTCTCAACCCTACCCGACGTGTTTTGGTATTTACGAGCCAGGGCTTACGAGCCTCCAACCAAGGTGACAGCTATTCCCTATCGTTTTACTTTTATTTTGAAAAATCGCGTCTTCAGCGTACTCGAGCCTCTATTTTTGAACCGAGTGGTGGAATTTTGAGGACTCGTGTCAGAAGGGTAAGAAGAGTGGCGGAGAGGGGGTGAGGGGGGGGGGGTGGGAGGAACGGTTGACACTTATTGCCTTGGGTTTTGGAAATTGGGAAGTTGGGGGAGGGATTATTGGGGATGGTGACGTTGCTTATATTTGTTTTCGGTTTTTTTTGGGGCGGGAGGGGTGGGGGGGGGTTGGATGATGAATAATCGTTGTTTACGAAAATTGTGAGGTTTGTGAAATTGTAAAATTGATCAAAGTCGGTTTATGGAAAATTGTTTGTTCGGTGAATTATAATATTTATGCAATTGAAGTAATGGGACAATTTATATATGTGGAAAAATGCAGGGGATGAAAATGGAACGTGGGAGGCTTTGTAAAAGATACGATTGGAATGAGTAATTTAAAAAAAATTGTTTAATGCAGTGATGCATTTTTGAATTCTTATGGATTAAATTTTTTGTTTAATTTTATAGTTTTATAGTTGTATAAATTTGATAAATTTTATAATTTTATAGTTGTATGAATTTTATAAATTCTATAATTTTACAGTTGTATAAATATTATAAATTCTATAATTGCAAAATATTTATAATTTTATACATTCAACAATTGTAAAAACTTAATATTTTTCAATATTCTACGATTTTTATCGTTTTCAACGAGACAATTTTCGACCAGTCGTTTTCCGATTGATTTTCATCGATATTTCTGATTCCTTACGTACGTCATCTGACTGTAACGCTGAATATTCACTTTTGATTGATCGTGAAGCGTTCAACGAGATTTAATTTTAAGACGATTTAATTATGAATTCATTTTTCAATCACCGTCCTCGTGATGGTGGTGGTGCGGGATCCCTCACGCCTCGAAAGTGTCAACGGACGAAAAAGCGTTTCGGATCGTTGAAAATTTCATTGTCCTTTCTCGTAACGGACATTTCGTTGTTCCCTCGTCAAAAGCTAATCCGGAGATATTTTATTGACTTTTAATCTTGGTTTGGCTTCTCTCGTTTCAGCTGATATTTATGACGAAATAAGCAACGAATTGAAGCCTTATGGAACTGGACTTGACACCGAGTGTCTTGGAGGTGGCAGAATTAAACATGACTCAGCTGGTAAAAAGATCGACGTTTATGGATACTCTCAGGTATTAATAATCATCATTTTTATTATTCCTGTTGATATAAATTATTATAAATATTTTATTTAAAAAAAAATTAATTTTATAATAATTTATAAATGAATGCTTGGAGTTCTCAAATTTTTAAATGTTTGTATCCATTTAATAAATTCATTTTTATTAACGGTATTTTATTTTGCAACAATAAAAATTAGACAAATTATCAGTTCATAGTTTCACGATTATTATTAAAAAAAAAAAAAAAAACAAACTTTGTTTTACAATTCATGAAATAAAATTGAGAGAACAAATCCCTTACAATCAACGAATTCATGTAAATTAAAAATAGCGTGTTTTAATATTAAGCAGTCCAAGTTTTCATTTAAAGTCACATATGTAGATGGTAAAAAAAAATCATTTTCACATTTTTCATATATTGCACAAATTTTTATTTTACACACAACAAATTTTCAACTTTTTAGTGTTCAATTGAAAATAATAAAATATCGTATTATTTATCGTAAAAAAAAAAAATCTTGGCCGAACGATCGAGACAGAATGGCGATAGTTTTTCTCATAAATTTTTCCGATTTCAAGAGACGAACGATATTTCGTAATTTCCACTATATCCCAACCCACCACTTGGGGCTGAAAAAACTCATTTTCTATTTTTTCGATACTAATCGCCATGAAACATCGAATATCGACGATCGCGCGGAATTGCTTATTGAAAAAAGCGTATGGGTCACGCGGTGGTGAGCTTTTGCAGGACGAAAAATATTGATTTCGTACATATTTGTGTACCTGGGAAATTCACATGTAGGGGGGGTGAAGCTTTTTGCCGTATAATGAAAAAAAAAAAAAAAAAAAAAAAAATGGGCAGAGTCGAGAGATAAAAGTACCGGATAAAAAATTTTATGACTTCTGTATCCCTCAATGATGAAATTGGTCTCACGTGTGCACATTGGGCTCTGCCTTCTCTTTCTCCCTCTCTAATAATTTTTAATTTTTTAATTTTTCATTTTAAAGTCGAGAATTTTTGTATTATTGTTGGTTTTTTTGGTATTTTTTTATTTTTTATCAATTTTCTTTTCTGTATTATTTTCATAATTATAATTATGTTAATTTTTAATTTTTTAATTTCTACATTTTTGTATAATTAGTATATTTAGTATGTTTATTATTATTAAAATTATACATTTAGTTGTTTTGTTAACGTTATGATAATTGTTATTATTTTTATTTATGGTATTATTTATTATTTATTATTGTATGGGTTTGTTTGGGTTTGTAAAAATCTGAATTAATTATCTCTTTTTTTGCACGAATGTCGAAACTGGAGCGTAATAAATTATATCATCATCTATCTTTTTGCAATGCTAAACTATCTAGGCTGGCCTACCAACCGAATTGCAAAAAATCCTCGCCTACTTTCGATGTTTGTCAGTAAGCGGATTAATGAAACAATTTATGATTGTGAGAGTTATAATATCCTGGGCGTACGCCTGAAAAAGAAAAAAAAAATAGAAAACGGATAAACTGGACGTCGTGAAGTCAAACTATCGATCGAATATTTCTTTACGTCTGGTCCCCTTCGGGAAATCGATTTTCTTTCACTTCCATTGTCGGAAAGTCCAGTCGGTGCCACCAACTGTCTTCAGGAAGAATATTTCGAATAATGGAAGGACTGTTGATGTACATTTTGATTCGACGATTGTTTCGTTTCGTAGAGGTTGAAAATGCATCGTACTGAAGTTTGTTTGGGTTTGTTTGGGTTCATTTGGAAAATCGATAAAAACAAAATAACATTTGATCAATTTTCGAAATTTCTGGCAGATCGGAGCTATGAAATTGAAAGACAAAAACCTTATGAAAAAAGCCTTATTATCGATCAACAATCTTAATTCACAAATTGCAAGTTTGAATAATTAAAAAAGTTGAATTTTATTAAAAATTCGTAACGAAAAAAGCCATGGAGATGTGTATTGGCAAACTTCCATGGACTACTTTTAAAAAACGATCTTCGTGTGGTCAGGGTTTCGGGAAAGCCGATCATCAGATTTCCGTTGATATCCTGAAGAAGAAGTATTCCGATTACGTCATCGTGTGGTCTGACGAGGGCTACTGAAATGACAGGATTCTTCAATCCCTTTTCGCTATTTACGCGCAGCAGTCTGATCGCTACATCAGCTGGCGTTTTGTGTGGTTTTCCTACGAATTTCCAGTTTTCCACTCGATTGGAATTTTTTGATAAAAAAAAATTTTGATTTCGTGAAAACGAGGAGAGTTGTTCGATACGACGCTTCGTATTTGTTTAATTTTCGATCGAGTGTCACTTTCGATTATATCGGAATCGCCGAATTGGAATTTTGTGTATTTTTTGTGTGGAGTCCGGATTGTTGTAAATAAAAAATTTGAAACAATTGTTTCTTTACTCATTTGCAGGGATTGTGCAAAGAGAATTGTGGATTTCGATAATTACGCCAACGAAGTCAGACGTTCATAAAAGGACAGTTCTTATGAGCGGTTCGAAGGCAATTATTTTGCGACCGAAACTGCCGCCTGGCGGTGTCTCGAGCGTCCAGCTGTTATGGACGACCACCGCAAAGTTAGCATCCCCGAGACTTTGAGTAATCAGCTTGTCATAAAATATTCAAGAAAGGTTTTTTTTTTTGCGTTTCTAATTTTGTACTTTCGACAAAAACTCGGGCATATTTGTAATCAGCTGAAAATTTTCGATTGGACATTCGACGAATATAATCGAAATTTCGTCGAAAGCCCCGCACGCAGCAAAATAATCGTGTTTTTAGTCGTTTTTTGCGATTTTTTAATGGAAATTTTGGGTTTTGGGGGAAATTAATGGCAGATTCGTACTCAAGGGGTCAAATTACATCGTAATGGACTATTAAAAAAAATATTAAAAATCCAAAAAAATTTTGGATTTTTGGGCAGGAAGAGTGTTTTCACTAAATCATGGATAACTTCTTTTCCTTTAGGATTTGGCACTCCACTTTGTGCTCAATCTCTTCGTTATGATTTTCTCTTCAAAATGCTTTTTTAATCATTAATGTAGGATGATTTTTCGATTTTTGGCAGAATTTCAAAGTTGGACCAT